>VDFB02341044.1:0-15672 GCA_007258455.2 Sequoia sempervirens | reverse complement strand
ACCATACATTACCTATCATACCATTCTCTACTCCCTCATGATAACTTTTCATACTTAGTCAAATTTTATATTCACCAGAAGCGAAGTTAGGAAATAATCAAAAACATAACGCTTTTGACACAGGCTAGATCGAGATCAAAATTAGAATGAGACCAAAACCAAGATTGGAAAAGAAACCGAACCCGAAACCAACTGATAGTTCCAAGTTCATTTCCCACTCTAGTTCTAGTTTCGCTAAAGGAAAAGGCTAAAGACCAGAGTCAACAATCATTGGAAGTAGGATCATTTTGGGAATTAACTCTTATGCAAACACTTGTGGGACGAGTTCATTCCCAGATCCGCTTCCACCAGCTTACCATTCAAACGAAGCAATTTTGAAGACAGAGTCACATGAATCTAAGAATTAGGTCACATGAAACCATAAGGAGACTTTCAAATAAAGGGGCTTAACCTCACCCTTTAACAGGAAAAAGACCAAATTTAAATTTTAGGGCTCGACATTGTAAAGGTCGTTGCACAAACCCTAGTTTGCATGACTTGTCGACTCAGGTAATTAGGGCATCAAGAACCTGACATGAAAACCATTGAACCAACATGGGAATAGGATCAAAGGGGTCACCAAATAGATTTAAAATCATTTAAATGATAGAAGACCCCACCAAACGAAACCCTAGTTAAAAAATAGGGCACGACAGAACAAACACGCCACAAAAACAACAACAAAATGACAAAAACAAATGGAAAGTAGAAAAAGAAAAATGGAAAATAGAGAAAGACAAAATGAATCCAAAAAAAACAAAGGAATGAGTGAAGATCCACAGGAAAGGTCTTGTGAACACACAAGAACACCACGAACGAGAAAAAAATGAAAATGCGAACAGAACGGGAAAGCAAAAACACCAATAGAACAAGAAAATGACCCTACCTCAAAATTCCACCAAGAAAGGTTGAAAATCGATAAGAATCCACTCACCGACGTGCCTTCACAATCAAATCATGCTCCTCTCAAATTTACTCAGGCTTTGGCTCCTTAAAACAACTTAAACAATAAAGATAATGAGCCAGTTAACCTTGATTTAGTTTAAAAAAGCATTTTCACACGTGTGAGGAGGCTATAATTAATGCAATAAATGCAGTTGGTTGGGAGCAGAATCAAAAATGTAAATGAATAATCAACCAATGTGGAAATCAAGGTAGGGAGGACGCCGATGTGGATCCAAAACAAAACAAGAAACTTCACCCAAGTCTCTTATCTAACTTCGAACCTGGTTCTAGTTCCACGGTAGGGACATGCAACAAAGAAAACAGGGGCAGAATCAAGACCAAAACCAAACCTGTAACTTTTACAAAGTTCGAAGCTTGGTTCTAATTCTAGTTCCGCTCTCAAAAAAAGGAACAAAACACTGAGACAAGGAAAACGAAAAAAGAAATGACAGGAAATGAGACCGGAATGAGAACCAAACCCGGCCAAGATACCAACGAAGACAAAAACACAAAGCAAGCGAGTGGGAGTGGGATCAAAACCAAAATAGAGTTTGAAACTTTTACAAAGTTCCAAGTTTAGTTCCATTTTTGGTTCTACTTCCACCAGAGCAAAAACAAAATATAAGGAAACGAGAAACAACTCGAGGGAGAAACAGACCCAAGAGCACAAGAAAAACTAAAAGATAATGAAAAGAACAACGAGACAAGGGCAAGGCCGGAACCAAAACCGAATCCAGACTTGGAACCTTCAAAAGTTCTGAGTCCATATTCCATTCCGACTCCACTTCTGCTAGACCAAAAAGAAACAAGGACTTAGGAGGAAAAAGAACAACTCCTAAGACCCAAACAAAACACTGGGGACCTTCATTTTCCTCCATTTTGGAATGAAGGGGGTTGTTATTCAAAGTATACTACAGGAACTAGGAGAGAAATTGGTTTAGGTATTTTCAGGTATGTCTATTTAAAGATTTCATTCTAAACTTGTGTCTTATGATCATTTTAAACAATGGTTTGAAAAGTTATTAAGAATAAGGTATATTGTAAACAATCTCATGAACCATGATTGGAATCTGTCACAAAGTAGATAAAACATTTGTCTATGTAAAATGCCTATTCATCTCAAAGTGGTTGTATCTTTGATTCAAGTGAAAAATCCAATTCCCAACACTGTCATGAGGTCCATTGTAGTACTCAACCCACATTTCAAATTAATTATATCTAAGTATTGAGAAAAGTTAATAAAGAATTCCTACAAGTGAAGCCTTAAAAAAAAAAAAGAGAAAAGACAACCATTGAAAGAAGGAAAACTCAATATCAAGTGGGTAATTCAAGTATCTCTATCAGGGCTATGGAAGCCTGTCTAGTAGTAGAGAAATTCTTTGAGAGAACTAGAGGTATCTTTGTCAGGGCTATGAACATCTGTCTAGCAGCGGAGCAATGCCCAGGATTTTATTGCATAATAGTTAAAGGACTCAACCTATGTAGCTTGAATCTTAGGCATAGTTGTTCATGGGTAAAGAAAGTTTTTATGAAGAAATATGCACCATATATGCACACACTCATATTCAAAGTAGTTCATGTTGATTTGCATCTGAGATTCCAGCTCAACCTTGCTCAATATATCATATCCTACTTGTTGTGTAGTTTTGCACACACGCCCCACTGAAAGTAGGGACCCTCTTTTTGCTCTGGCTTTTGGTGTCTTTTGGCCCCTTAATTTTTGTTGATTTGGTTTGCCTTTGGGTCTTGCATTCTTCATCTTACGCGCGATTGAGTTGAGGGTTGCCCTTGAAGAAGCCTTAAGTTGGGCGTCGGGTTTTACTAATCAGGATTTTGGTCCGGTCCGGGTACCGATTCATAGCGTCGAGCTCGTGCAAAATCGGGTTTTACCCTGTCCAGGGATTTTCGGTCGTCAGTTTTCGATTTCCATGAAAATTCTGGATCCGAGTGAAGTCCGGGTTTTTGCCTGCGTTCGGGATTTTCCTAGATTTCTTCAGTTTTCCGGAATGTGCAAAAGTCCAAAATTTTATGCCATCCGCGAAAATATGGTCCACCTGGATTTTTCTGGATTTTCTGCCAGGCTTTGTGCAAATTGAAATACTGGATTAAATTGATGAATTTGATGATAAATGCTCAACACCCCATGCTTAATTTGATATATTACACGATGTTGCACGCATTCTTGGTTCGTTTTGATGATCTATTATTGAAATTTTTGCCTTATTTAGTCCAGTCCGGGATTTTCCTGTCCGCCTGGATTTCCCCGGATTCTGGTCTGGAATTCGCCTAGCCTGGAATTTCCTGGTTTTCCCCTTGGTCTGCTTTCCCGAAATGGAAATTTTTCAAAATGGATTTTCTTCCAAAATGGGGAATTTTAAAATTGAAGTCACGAAAATGAAAATTTCTTGAGATAAAAAATTGAAAATAAAAAATTCCAAAAATAGAAAAAATTCTGAAAATGGAAAGTTTCCTTATAAAAATGTAAGCTTTTTAGAAAAGGTCAAAATTTTATTCAAATTTAATTTGAACATGTGGGCTATTAATGATGATATCTATTTTTTCAGGACTAAGCAAATATTAAAAGGGGGACTTGCATGTGGATTCGTGCAAAAAGAAGGAAATCTGGAAATGTTCAGTTTAAAATTTCAAAGTGGGACACTTGAAATGGAGTGCAAAAAGCTACCCTAGTGGAGGGACTTTGGAGGACATGTGAATGCAGAATCTTCTTTGGAGGACTACATTAATTCGGTACCTCCCTCGAGTTGTTTCTCATTTCATTGTCTTTTGTTTTTGCTTTGGTGGAAGCGGAACTGGAAATGGAACTAAACTTGGAACTTTGTAAAAGTTTCAAATTCTGTTTTGGTTTTGATCCCGCTCCCGCTCACTTGCTTTGTGTTTTTTTCTTTGTTGGTGTCTTGGTCAAGTCTGGTTCTCGTTTCGGTCCCATTTCTTGTTGTTTCTTTTGTCTTTGTCCTTGTCTTGGTGTTTTGTTCCTTTTTTGGGGAGTAGAACCAGAATCAAAACCGAACTTGGAACTTTGTAAAAGTTCCAAGTCTGGTTTTGGTCCTGATTCTGCCCCCGTTTTCTTTGTCGCCTGTCCCTACCGTAGAACCAGAACCTAGTTAAAAGTTGGATAAGAGACTTGGGTAAAGTTTCTTGTTCTATTCTGGATCCATGTCCATGTCCGCCCTGCCTTTGATTTCCACATTAGTTGATTATTCATTTACATTTTTGTTTTTGCTCCCAACCAACCACATTTATTGCATTAATTACAGCCTCCTCACATGCACGAAATACTTTTTAAAACTAAATCAAAGTTAAATGGCTCATTATCTTTATTATCTAAGTTATTTTAATGAACCAGAATATGAGTAAATTCGAGAGGAGCAAAATTTGATTGTGGAGGCACATCGGTGAGTGGATTCTTATCGAGTTTCAACCTTTCTTGGTAGCATTTCGAGGTAGGGTTGTTTCCCTGTTCTGTTGACATTTTTTCTTTCCCGTTCTATTCACGTTTGTATTTTTTTCTTGTTCATGGTGTTCTTGTGCATTCACGAGACCTTTCCTATAGATATTCGCTCATTCCTTTGTCTGTTTCTAGTTTTGTTTTGTCTTTCTCCATTTTTCGTTTTGCTTTTTCTCCTTTTTTCTATTTGTTTTTGTCGTTCTGTTGTCATTTTTGTGGCGTGTCCATTATGTCATGCCCTAGTTAGAATTTTGTCATGCCCTAGTTTTTAACTAGGGTTTCATTTGGTGGGGTCTTCTATGTTTTAAATAATTTGAAATCCATTTGGTGACCCCTTTGATCCTATTCTCATGTCGGCTAAGTGGTTTTCATGTCGGGTTCTTGATGCCCTAATTACCTGATTCGATGAGTCGCATAAACTAGGGTTTGTGCGACAACCTTTACAATGTCAAGCCCTAAAATTTAAATTTGGTCTTTGTCTTGTTAAAGGGTGAGGTTAAGCCCCTTTATTTGAAATTTTGCTTATGGTTTAATGTGACCCAAGTCTTAGATTCATGTGATTGTGTCTTCAAAATTGCTTCGTTTGAATGGTAAGCTGGCAGAAGCGGATCCAGGAATGAACTTGTCCCATAAGTGTTTGCATAAGAGTTAATTCCCAAAATGATCTCACTTCTAATGACTATTGACTCTGGTTGTCACCCTTTCCCTTTGGTGGAAGCGAAACCGGAGTGGAAAATGAACTTGGAAATATCAGTTGGTCTCGGGTTCAGTTTCTTTTTCGATCCTGGTTCTGGTCTTGCTTCGGTTCCGATCCTGATCCCACCTGTGTAAAAATCTTTCTATTTTTTATTCTTTCCTAACTTCACTTCCGGTGGATATAAAATTTGACTAAGTATGGAAAGTTATCCTGAGGGAGTAGAGAATGGTATGAGAGGTAGTGTATGGTGTAATGATTTCATGCTTTTATTTGTCTAATCCAGGGTTGTATTGCAGAAATAGAGGATGTCAGAAGCACCAGAGGAAGCTTCTCAAAGAAGCCAACCTGCAAAGAGTTCAAAACAAGCAACCAAGCGTAGAAAGATAAAATTGGAACAACTCCCCTACACCTTGAGGTACAAGCACCAAAGTCCTACTATTACAGCTAGCAAGGTGGATTCAAATTTGGCAGACAACATAGATACAAACTTGGGCCCATTTAATTATGAGGAGTTTCTTGAAGAAACATTTAGTGAAGATGTAATAGGGAGAACAAAGAGAATTGTTCAATCTGGTTTGGAACACATTGCCCTCTTTCCTCTATCAGTCCAGTGTCCAAAACTAATACTTACTACAGCTAGGGCTTACAATCCCACAACCAGACAATGTGTGGATTTGCAGGGGAATATCATCATTGATCTTACACCACAAATGATAAGGTTCATGTATAATGCACCTACACCACAAAGCCCTAAGAAACTCAATGAGGCAGAAACACTGCAACTATATAGCAACAAAAAGGAGGCTAGCAGGACTCACATGAACAAACACTGGATGAGAGTGGAAAAGAAATCCTTGGACAAGCTTCCTGATCAGCCTAAGAGATCAGATTTCAGCAAGGAGATCAGTGATATTATCATGATGCTTTCCAGGGTGTTTAGGAAGAGAGATTCTTCATAGTTCAAGGAATGGATGTTTCCATTCATTCAAACCATTCTGGATGGTAGGCAACAATTTGATTGGCCAATGATTTTATCAGAGTGCCTACACAACCAGATGCTCAAAGTGAGGGAGACAAAATGCTTCTTCATGACTTCCTATGTGATATATGCAGCTATAAGAAGAGGCATTTTTCTTGGTTTAAATGTTGTTGGGGTATTGGGACAAGCCCCTGGACAAAAGATGGTGTGGGATCACTATGATCAGTTGACTTTGCAAACCTCTGAGTCACATTATAGAAGAGTTAATGATGCATTCTTGTATGTCATCATTAATCATCTAACAAGAGATGTAGGGTATAGAATGAGTATAGATGTCATGGCATTCATTGCAGAGTGGGGAAATTGGTACATCCAATACCCCAAGTTCACCTATTTCAGGCTAGCTAGTTTTGATGGCTATCCTCATTTACTACCTAGGTGCTGCAATAACAAAATTGTTTTGATGGAGTTCATTTATCAAGCCATAGGGGTCAACACCAAGGTTGCTAACAAACATAAGCTTGGTTGTCACAAATTTACCATGAAGTTAGGGGAGTATAGTTGTGCACACAATGTGCAACCAAGGTAATTTGTGATGAATTGATTCATTTGAAATTAGGCTTATATACATCCAAGAAGTGTTTTGATCCCAAGCACAAGATGCAAGGTTTACTTCCTACAGTTTTTAACAAACATTTCAATTTGTTGGAGGATTTTTTGATGGTCCTATAGGATGAGTATGATCTAAGAAGAAGGAATTATGAAAGATTGCCCATTCCACTCATGATTGAGTATGGGGTGAAGGAGGATATTCCTAACACATTGTCAGATGATGGTGTAACCTTGGATCCCCAATATGATGCTGACAATATAGGCACTAAAGACTTGGATCAAGTGGATTGGGACACAAAGGAATCCATAGACATCAAAAAAATTGCAAGGCCAATCCTAGATAGAAGTATCCAATGGGTGGTTATGAGGATCAAGGAGCCAAAGGCTCAAACTTCTAAAAAGAGAAAATCTACAAGTACCACTCAGGAATATAGAAGGATGAAAAGAAGGACAACTCCTAAGGAGCCATTAGAATTTTTCCCTCCCAATTCTAGTGAAGAGCTTGAGCCTACAATTCCTGCTCAGGATGTTCCTGAATCACAAGGAGAGGGAGACCCTATGGGAGGTGGAGGAGGGCTTCATCAAAGGCTGTTCTTCAGCTGCAGGAGAAACTCGGCCCTCACAGCAGACTCAAATTGGGGAGGAATTCCTACTTCAGAACCCCTGGCTCAGGAGGACCAGTCTCTTTGAAGGAGCATGGGAATGGCGGATGGTAGGTAGGGAGCTCAAGGTGCCCAGGCTCCTTTGAAAAGAAAACTCAACATGGCCCGGCCGACCAATGAACAACTCAGGTCTTGGGAAGAGAAGCTACGTGCATGTCCTCTACTCTAAAAAGAGTGTGAGGAAACCATTTGAAGATACTTAAAAAAGAGAGAACTGAGAACCCAGCTACAAAGTTGGGCTGCCACTAAGCTCAGAACAGAGGCAAAATTCACGGGAGGGAGGAACAACAAAGGGGACTGCTGGTAACAAAAGCTATCGTCATGAAGACAAAGGAAAAGGGACAAGGTCGGCTATGAAGATCGCCAGGCTCGAGAGAAGCCGCAAATTCGGGTTAAAATAAAGGGAAGCCGCCGGAGAAGGTAACACTGATAGTTTCAAAGTCAAAACTTTCAGGATAGAGGATCCGTCTTAAGCAAAGATATTCCGTGGATCAGCTCCGGATTAAAGGTTCAGGATAGAGCTCAAAAGGCTTAAAAGCTTGAGAGACTCTCATGAGGTACAAGAGGTTGATTCTCAACCTAAGACCACCATTCTACAACCTCTTTCTTCTGCCACTGCTGCCTCTTCTTCCACACAAGTGGTCACCAATCCTATTGCTCCAACATGGTTGAAACTAGACCTTGAAAGGAAGCAAATAGTCCAACCTCAGCCTTTGAATTGGGAAGAGATGATGGAGATTGAGAAAGAGAGGCCCAAGAAAAAGGCTAGGGTCCTTCATTCCACGAAGCTCACAGATGTAGGTGAGATTGTAGCTAAATGTGCAATCCCTATGGTGGAAAAGGACATATAAGATATGTAGGTGACTGATTACCAGTTGGGCACTATTAATTTGGGGAAACCTACAAGGAATCAACAAATGAACCTTATTGACATTGTGGCATCCTCCACCAAATCTAGAATGATCAAGGATAAACAGAGGAAGGATGAACTTAAAGCCTAATTGGATTAGTTGCACAAGTTCTTGAAGGATGTCTCCACTCTTGTTGCTCAACAAGTTGTTGCTTCAGAAACTCCAATCTTATTAAGCAAGGAAGAGGTTGATGATTTGGTGCAAATAAGAAATAAGGTTGGAATCCTTGATAGATGGGTTGGTGAGCTAATTTTTTATGGTTTAAAAGTTCATGAAGGTGCACTTTGTTTTAAAGTTCATGAAGGTGCACTGGAATTGGTGGAAAATATGAATCAACATGCTAAAATCTTGGAGAAACAAGAAGAAAAGTATAGAGAGTATACCAAAAAATTAAAGGACACCAACAAGGTGCCCAAGCCAACTCTCTTGGAGCAATCAATCCTCGATGAGGATAATGCAGATTTTATTGAGAAGACATTGAGCATAATCAGGTTTAGATCTAAATTCATCTATAAACATAAAAATGAAGTTCAAGAAGCCAGTAAAGATTTAAATGAACAAATTGGTGAATGAGAAGCAATGATTGCTATTTTGGTCAATGTTGATATCCCTATGAAAGAAGGTCTTCCTCTAGATAAATTAAAGGAGAAATGGAATAACAGATTTGAGGAGGTGATGCAAAAAGAGGATGATGGTGAAGACTTGTTGTTGGATAGACTCATGGAAATTAAAGATGAAGTGAAAGCTGGTAGGAGGGAGTTGATTAAACTGAAAGATATGCAAGAGTTTTCCTTCGCAAAGTTGAAAAGAATTAAGTTTGAAGATAATTGGGTAGATGGACCTAATGTGGATATTCTTCAACAAGTGTTCACTGGCTATGATGAATACCTTCTTGAGCGGACTACATAGGGATGAGTTGGCAATGGAATATTCTGTCTTAATAGACAACTTTCTCTTCTCTCCTATTTTGTAGGATCTTGGCATGAGTTGAACTGAAGATCTCATCCAACAGTTCTACCTTCCTCTTTTGGGCGTCATATTTTGGATAACAAGGACATCAACCATTGAACTTAAGATTAGCCAGCGCAGTCACTTCATGTAGTTCCAGTTCCTTGATTGGTGGATCTCAATTTTGGATTGAGAGGGATTAGTGCATGGCTTGTCTATATGTAATTTTGGGCTCTATTTTGTAAAGGTCGGTTGATTGAAGAAGGATTAGCCACCTTATGAGGTAGCAGATAGTATTGTCATAGTCTTAGGATTTTATATGTTTTTTAAGCAAGATACTTCAAGCAACTCTATTGTACTTAGATACTTTTACAATTTTTATATAATTTCATGTTATTGTCAAGTTTAGATCTCAATGATAATGTTAATGAATCATAATCATCTATACGCTAGTGGATGTTGTGCATAATTGTTTTCTATTTGATGCAAATCATTAGGGGAAACTGAATCTAAGATTATTTCATTGAATTATCTATGAATGGAATTATTGTATGTCTATTGATATGATTTTAGCAGTGAGTGGGTGATGTGTTTCAATCTTGAAGTAAAGTTTTGATGAATGGTTGTGATTATTGGATTTTGCACTATGAATGTATGCAATAGTGTAGGTTATGCTATAGATTGCATCATGTTATGGTTTTGGTTAGTTGAAGAAACACTCATTGTTAAGGTACATGTCTAGATGTGAAGTTTATATTCATATTTTATTGTTTTGAAGCCCTAATCTATCTTTTTCTATTTATTTACACCCTCCCCAATGTAGATTAATTGATATGATGCAGTTTGTATTCCTTTATACCAGCAAGGCCCCTTGAATATTATAGTTGCATTGGCCATTGAGTAACATCAGCATAGTTGAGAACTAACTACCAGGACCTTGGAAGATAGATTGCTTTATGTTATCTTTCTTTTCCAAGAGAAATAGGATAGAAATATTTTGTTTAATGTTGTGCTATTTTGACCATCAACAGTACAGGACATGCCTGATGATGCCTATAGGGCTATTTTTGCAAGATCAACTAGAGAGGTTCCGACCTAGGGACCAACAATTCCGACACCAAAGGTAATTGAGAGTTTTCGTCAGTTGGTTGCCCAGCCTTGGGTATATGATCAGGGTTAGCCCATAGCGCAAACCACTCTATGTAATGATGCATGGTTCATCCCACTATGATGACTCACAAATCCAGCAAGTGCCCCTCCCAAACGAAGGTCGTGAGGCAGATGTGTCAAGGGCAGGAGACAGGGCAGCCAGGATGACCACGATGGACAAATTTCGGGGGCTCCTCTAGTAGGACAACAACCTCTAGTAGTGCAGCAGCAACCAGTGCCACCACCACCACCACCAAATCCATGAGATGCTCAAATACAACAACTACAATAGTAGGTGCAGGCTTTGACAGGTGAGCAAGACTAGGCCCACCAGCAAATTTTGGTTGTTGTTGTTGAGCGAGATCAAGCGTGGCAACAAGTGATCGCAGTGACAGCCGAGAGGGATGCAGCGTTGCAAAGAGTATAGGTTGTTACCAGGGAGAGGGATCAGGAGGTTGCAATATGGCAGTAGATAGAGGTCATGCTAGTAGCCACACATGGTAGGACCATTTCGGAAAGGTTGTACAGAGAGGCTATCATGGAGGCTACATACTATAGGCAACATTACCACAGGGATGTACCACAGGCTCTTCAGTAGTCAAATTTTTCATAGCGCAGTGATGCGCATCCCCGTGTAGAGGATCATCCTGAGCGGCAGGCTGGAGAGGGTAGCAACCACCAAGGATAGCTTTTTTATATATAGACACTTCTTGATTTTGCCCCTTTATTTATATTGAAATACATTCATGGGCTCCTTTTTTATAGCCTCGTGGATATTGTACTTATTATCGATGTACATACACTTATCTAAATTTTGTACCATGACACATTTTTTGTCATATATATGATACGAATACGAATGATTCATGCTATGATGTGCTGACTTTATTTCATGTATGGATGATGTGATTTGGATGCTTATATATGATCATATATGGATGCATTTTATTTTATGCCTATGTGATATGCGATGATCATGATATGGATGAATGCAATATTATATTCATTTTCATTATCTTTTCATGATATGACATGAATGAATGATTATGATATGAAAATGTTATGAATGTAAATGTTATGGATGCACTTCTTTTTGTGTATTTTCTATGCACGTTTTATGATGATGATGTATGCACATGGATGTATGGACGCAAATGCTTATGATATGCAATGATTTAAGATGCTTAGAATAACAAATCTATATTATTCAGCATGACTCAAATGATTATGCAAAATGTATGATGTTATGCAATGAGATGGATGCTATGATTATGAGATGCATGTATATAATGGTTTGTGGATGCAGGGTGAATGCATTGATGATGTTTTTGGTTGATTATCATGATACCAAGTTAGCACGAAAAGAAGATAGAAGAAGGAAGAAGGAATAACCATTGATGATGATTGCTTCAAAAGATCCAACAAGTCTATGATCCATCGAGACTTTATTAGACATGGTGACGAGACAATGCAAAATGCAAGATGAAATGTAGGATGGCTGCTCACATTTCGAGATTGGGATTTTTTGTTGTTCCTTATTGTTTGAAATAACACATAGATACGATGCATCAAGCTATTGATAACTAGGACGACATTGTATCTAGTGTAATGGACTTTGACTCAACCAACAAATAGGATAGTTCTTGTTCACATCTTGAAATACGAAAACATCATTGGAATGAAAGTTAGAAGCTTAGAACATATTAGACCAAAGCATACGCAATAGTCAACAACATACCCTAAATGACCTTTCTACACACAACTAAGCAAGTATGCCCCAAGATTATTTTACAATAACTTATCCACAAGCACAACAAACAAAAGATAATGATCGATGCCCCATTCCTTTCTCTCTAAATCATTTTAGATAGAAATCATCGAGAGGTCCTCAGAATGGGTAATTAAGATAAATCATAAGAAAATATCAAAGACAAACAATCAGTGTTATCTATAGCTCTTGCCTAGTTTAAGTTTAGCTAAAGTGATGTTTGATACGGATGTCCATCGCAGGAAGGATACATCCTAGGACATGTTGATCATAGGGTTGTTTGATGTTGGGATAATGATGCTAAGATGAGCTATTGCTACAAACTTCACTGACATATTTACCTATGATTTAGACTTTTAAGTTTGCACTTTACAACTTGCTATGTTTGCTTTCTACTTGTTTTTCCAAAGGGTGAAGGTGGCGATCGATTTATTATGGGTGAAAGTTTATTATGGGTGAAAAAGCGAGATGGGATGATGGTTTTGTATTTTTAGGAATATTTCAATATTTTTGGTATTTTGAAAATGTTTTGAGGTTGTTTTTGGTCTTTTTGAAAGTTTATATGGATGTTTTGGGCTTTCAGATTTTTTTAGGCTTTTTAGGGTTTTCTAAATGTATTGAGGCTTTTTAGGTCTTTTTGAATGTTTTCTATTGTTTTTGGATTTTCCATTTTCAAATGTTTTTTGTGTTTTTTGAATATTTGAATGTTTTGGGGTTTCTGAAAGGGTTATGTGGATGTCTTTGGATTTTCTGAGTATTTGAATGTTTTTGGGATTTTCTATTTTCCAAATGTTTTTGTGTTTTGAGGGCCATTTTGAATGTTTGGGGTTTTCGAGGGTACGAGTTTAGATAAGAACTAACCTAAAGACCTATCCTAGGATCTGGGGGTTGATCAAAGATAAGCCTCTTTGTTCTTACCACACAAAGACCATGTAGTTCGACTAACTCGACCCATTTACAAGATGAAGATATGAACAAATGAAAGACGACAACTTATTATGACAGAATCCTAAAGGACAGACCTAGGGTGTCTCGGGGGCACACCAATGATTGCCTTGCCTACGTTCAAGCTCAAAGACCCGTAGTTTGACAACATGACCTATTTTTTGGATTTTTGACCTTTTTAGGGATTTTGATGTTTTCCAGATGTTTAGGATTTTGCCTTTACAATTTTTTGAATGTTTTTGGATTTTAGCTGCACAGGATTTTGCAAATGTTTTTGGATTTTCTGGATCAAATTTTATTAATGTTTTTGGTATTTTCTGATAAGATGTCCCATGACCTCAAGATATACAAGAACCCGATTGTGATGCATTATGAAATGCCCACAGTGTGGTATGTTAGCCTACTTTGATAAAGGCAGGATATGCTAACCTTGTGAATATTCCAAGTAGTGCTAAAGAGTCCATGATACCTTATAGTGCAAGCCATGATAAGGACACATATGAGGGATGAATGGTGATGCAAAGAATGATGGGCCAAAAGAGCTAAAAAATAGATGGAGGTGCTTTATTTATGCAAGGTGCTTGTTTTCCATATTTTCACTAAGGTACTTGCCCAAAGTGCCACCGAAGTGGTTTTCACTAGAGGACAATTTTTTTCTTTACTTTTTTCAATCCTTTTTCTCATTTTTTTTGGATTTTTTATGATTTTATGAATTTTTTTTGTATTTTATGATTTATACCCTTGGAGACTAGGCATAAAACTTATTGAGATGCAAGTTGTTGATTGGATCCTACAAGGGTTCACCTTCAAGGCTTGACAATTGGTATGCTCTTGATCCATAGCTTGCTATGAAGACAAAGGGACCCAACCAGTTAGACTCAAACTTTCCTTTGTTGTCTTGATCTGGAAGGTTCTTTTGATTTTGCTTTAAGACAAGATAACCTACCTAGAATGACTGACATTTGATTCTCTTGTTATAGCTTTGTTTTAGTTAGTTTTGATACACTTGCAAGTGATTAAGAGCGTCAAGACAACGTTCATCCAGGAATTCTAGCTCATTCAATCGAGACACTCTGTACTCTTTCTTAGTTATCAGATTCTTCAATGATACTCGCAATGATGGGAGTTCAACCTCAATAGGCAAGATGGCCTCTAATCTATAGACTATGGAGAAAGGGATTGCACCTGTGGGTGTGCAGATACTAGTTTGATAAGCCCAAAGAGTGGGATTTAGTTGAAGATGTTAGTCACGACCAACTTCATTAACTGTTTTCTTTAGGATTTTTAGGATAGTTTTGTTCATTGCTTCTACTTGGCCATTGCCTTGGGGATAGTATGGGGTAGAGAATCAATGTTGGATATTGAATTTTTGGCACATTTCTTTCACATCCTGATTCTTGAATGGGGTTCCATTATCGGAAATGAGGGTTTGTGGCATGGCAAATTAATAAATTAGGTAATTTAGACAAAAACCATATTTGTTTCGCTATGTGGTTATAAGAATTTTTCAACCTAATTTAGTGCGCATTCAACAGGCTCATGGTTTGCTGCTACGATAAACTTATGGCCTAAGATAAGCGGGATTGATTTTTCCTATGAGGTCAAGTCCCCATTGCAAAAAAGGCCATGGTATGATCATTGGCTAAAAATCTTGAGTTGGAGCATGAATCAGATCCCCATGTTGTTGACATTGGATGCATTTTCGCACATACTAATGAGCTTCTTTTTCCATGGTTGGCTAATAGTACCCCATCCTCAACAGTTTTTAGCTAATGTCATACCAATAGAGCGGGACCCACATATGCCATCGTGTATTTTTTTTAAGGAAGTTAAGGCTTCTTCTTGGTTAAGACATCATAGTAATGTCCCTTTGATGCTTCGACGATAAAGGGTATCACTTAAGATCACAAATCGAGATGCCTTTTTGACAAAGGTATTTTTAAGGTTTGAGGTGATATCAGATGGAAGGGTTCCTCTATTAAGGTAGATAAAGATGTCATGGTACCAAGGGGATCCAGGACCAACAATGACACACGTGAATTCATATTCAAGGATTTCGAAAGTTGGTACGAGAAGTTCTACCAAGAATTCATATTGAAGGATGTTGTTCGACATGTCTAGTAGTGATCCGATTATTGCCATGGCATCTACGGCTCTGTTGTTCATGCGAGGAATCTGCTCAAAATTTATGTCTATAAAGAGATCTTTGAGATTCTCCACCATTTTCTTGTAAGGAGTGAGCTTGTCATCTTTAGTTTTATAGTCGCCATTGACTTGGTTAATAACCAGTTGTGAGTCTCCATAGACTTTCATTTCTTGCATCTACCACTGAATTGCTATCCTGAGACCTATGATCAAGGCTTTATACTCAGTGATGTTATTGGTACATGGGAATGATAACCTATATGAATTTGGGATGCATTCACCTTGAAGGGTGATGAAAATAATGCATGCTCCAAATCCATGTTGAGTGAATGATCCATTAAAGTACATCTTCCACTGAGTCGTGAGATTTATAAGGATCATTGATTCATTAGGGAACTTAGATATC
>VDFB02341042.1:35620-55173 GCA_007258455.2 Sequoia sempervirens | reverse complement strand
ATCTCTCATAGTGATAATAGAGTTGATGAATTTTTTTTCATTATCAGAACTAAGGAAGGTAGTTTTTTCAATGTCTCTCAATAAGGCTCCAGGGCCAGATGGCTTCATAGCCTTATTTTTCCAAAAATGTTGGGATGTGTTAGGTTTTGATTTGCTTTTGGTTCTAGAGGAATCATGGAGATCTGACACGATGTTGAAGCACTTCAATGTTACAAACATTGTTGTTTTGCCAAAAATAAAGGAGCCAAAAACCTTTGCAAATTTTAGACCTATTTCCCTTTGTAATACAGTTTACAATTTTTTTATAAAGGCGATTTATCTAAGATTGCAGCTTCTAATACCAAAAATAATTTCACCTGAGCAAGGAGGATTTGTTCTGGGTAGGGAAACTGCAAAAGGGGTGTTGGTGGCACATGAGGTGCTTCATTCTATCAAAACTAATTGTTTTTCATGTTTTATTGTAAAATTAGATATGATGAAAGCTTATGACAGGGTTGAATGGAGTTTCCTTTTGAAAGTATTGGCTAAGTTTGGATTCTCTAGCAAGTGGTGTAAATGGATATTATCCTGCCTATCATGTGTGCATTTTTTAGTCATAATTAATGGCTCTCCCTCAAGTTTTTTTAGAGTAACAAAAGGTGTAAGGAAAGGTGATCCTCTTTCCCCTTTTCTATTTATAATCATGGTAGAGGCTTTGAGCAGGGAAATAAATGATAAACACAATCAAGGTCTGTGGAAAGGTATTCTCATTCCTTAAACTAATATGTTAGTAACTCATAACCTATTTGTAGATGATACCTTATTGTATGGGAAATCAACTATTTCTAAAGCTAAGAAAATTAAATGGGTTCTTGATAAGTATTCTTTGTTGTCAAGACAAAAACTAAATGTACATAAGTCAAAGATTTATGTTTTCAAATATAAGGTTGCTATCAAAAGGAAGATGATTCAGATATTGGGTTTTTAGGAGGCAGTTTTACCATGTATGTACTTGGGAATTCCTTTTTTATTGGGGCTAATAAGTCAACATATTGGGCCAAAGTCATTGACAGAATCAAACAGAGAATTTGTGCTTGGAAAGATCATTGGTTGTCTTTTCCAAGTTGGATCTTGCTCATAAAAACAATATTAGCTGCAATTCCTAATTACTTTATTTTAGTTCTTAGGGCTCCTAAATCAATAATTGATCAAATAGAGAAAATTATTAGGAGCTTCCTATGGAAGGGGAATATGGATGATGCAAAAAAAAATTCCTTTAGTATCTCTGGATAATATGACATTGGAAAATCCTAAAAGTGGAGTAGGATTGCATGATATTTCTAAATGTAACATGGCCTTTGGGGGAAAGTTGATTTGGAAAATGTATGTCAAGCCGGATTCGAAATGGTGTGTGTTGATGTGGGAAAAGTATCTAGATAATCAAAATCCGGCATGAATATTTACAATCTCTAATCCTTCGAAAGGGTCTGCCATGTGGAATTTCATGTTGTCATGCAGAAAGGTGGTCACATCATATATTTCTTGGGAAGTTAATAAGGGTGATGAAGTTAAGTTTTGGGAGGATTCTTGGAATGGGTATTTTCCATTGAAAGATTGTCAAGAGCTACAGTCAGCTATCCCAGTTTTGTCTCAACTGTGGGGGTCTAGATTAATTGATTATTTTAGTTATGTTGAGGCTTCTTTAGGAAGGGTGAGTTGGAAAGATTTCTCTAGCACATAAATAACAAAAGAACAAAAAGAGCTTTTACATCAAATTTTGGGAGGAAGAGTAGTATTCATAACATGAAAAGTTGATCGTACAATATGGGCTCCATCCAAGAATGTTTGTTATTCAATCAAGCAGGGTTATAAGGAAATTCTTAATAAAGGTGATCATATACAAACTTAGAGAGCTTGTTCATTCTATTGGAATAGTGCAGTTTTTCCAAAAGCGAGCAGTTTCGCTTGGATAGTGTTGAGAAAAAAAGTGCTCACAAGTGATCGACTTGCTAAATTGGGAATTGTAGATCCTTTTAATTGTGTCTTATGTGGTCAAACCTTGGAAGATCTAATCACTTGTTCTTTCAATTCCCCTTTTCCCAAAGTTGTTGGTTATTTGTATTGCAAAAATTGAGCTTCTATGCTCCATTTCCAAATTTAATAGGGACCTTTTACTTCTTGGCCTGTGTTATATAAGACCTCCTTTTTTGCATGCATCTGGTGCTTAATCCCAGCAGCAGTGACATGGTCTATTTAGTGGGAATGAAATAAGCACATTTTTAGAAAAGTTTCTACCCCAAGTCAAACTGTTCATGCAATTATTGTCAATTATAGAGGTAGTAAACACATGGGTTCAAGATCATAAGAATATTGGTTCTATGTTTTCATCCTGGGATAATAACATTCTAAATAATTTGTAGGGCATAAGTTTTCCTTTTAAAGGAAGTTTGAAGCAGTCATATAAGGTGAATGTGGATAGAAGTGCATGGCCGGATTCCATTTGGTGGCCACTTCTATCCCATTTGCTATATCCATTGATACTTTGATGAAAGTGTGTCAAAAGGACATTGCGCGGTCATCATGACATTGGAGCATGTCTCCTTGAAACTCCAATAGAAGGCTAGAGGAACTTGTCGGTGGGACTTCGGGCTTTTGTCGAGACTTTGGGAGGTGGCAAGCTATTGTCAATGAGATTTGATCACCTTGGTGAGAGATTCCTGATTGTCTCTCTGATACTCTGATGAAAGTGTGTTGGAAAGACATTGTGTGGTCGTCGTGACATTGGAGCATGTCTCCTTGACACTCTAATAGAAGGCCAGAGGAATATTGTCGATGGGACTTTTAGATTTCACTGAGACTTTGGTGCAAGTCTCCTTGATGGTTTGATAGTTGTGGAAATGTCATGAGATTGTAGAGGATTGGATGGTGCAAAGATGATTCAATGGTGCCCTCCAGCCCTATCATATTTCGGGGAGGCCACATCTTGTCGAGAGGAGAAGGTCTAGTATCTCTTCGATGAAGTGATAAAGACTAAGAGACAATGTTACATCGAGGTGACAATGGAGTTTCGAAGAGACAGTGTTTTAAGTCCCTTTGACTTGGTGATGACAAGCTAATCAACAATGGGGAATGCAAGGTGTAGCGTACAGTGAGTATGATAGTATAGGGTTAATGCAACTTATGCATGTGAGCGAAAATGAAATACAATTGGACATAATGGAGGAGTAAGGTGTTGCCTAAGGAATTTTTTTTTTTTATGGTGGTTTTGATTATAGAAGGTTTTCAGTCGAGTATGTAGGGGGTTAAATTTTTCTATTGGGTAGTGAATGAATAGTGTGCAAATAATTGTAATTATTCAGTATGGGATTGAGAAGCAAAATGTTTTGTCAACTGTAAGCTATTATGTTGATATTTCTAGCTATCAAGAGCCATTGAACTTTTATTTTGTAAAAATATATTTCTATTTATTAATATATATACAGGATTATTGCCTTTCGCTTAAAAAAAAAGAAGAAAATTGTCAATTTAAGTGCGGATTGGCTGCAAAATTGTAAGATTGAATGGATCTTGGTAATCTATGAATCTGTAAATTTGTGCGAGTTTTTGTTTGGACAGTACGGAGGTGGATTTGTATTTGAGTATATGAGTTTAATACTATTGTTGAGTTGAGGGTTGTCATCGAGTTTATTTTGATTGTAGTAAAATCAAATAGAGATTTGTGCAACAATCTTTGTATAGTTGTTGTTGTGTGAATTTGTGAAGTTCTTGGCAAGAGGCAGTTGCTTTTGAATTAATTGGTATCAGAGAAATAAGTCCCAAGAGTGGAGAGGATCCAATAGGACCTACGGGTGTGGAAGTGTCAATAGATTGTCGACTATGAGGTAGTTCACATCGAGAAGTAAGTGTGTGAAGTAGTTGAGAAGAAGCTTGTGAGAGTTGTTGCAGGTGTGTGAGGAATCTTGAGCAGCAAGAGGGAGCTTGAAGCCGTAGAGGAATTTGTTTTAAGAGTGATCATGACAGATTATGAAAGGTGAGATTGCAGTAGACAAAGATGGGTTGGGTCGTGAGGAGACCCGTGCAGATACTATTTTGGGAGCAGTATTGGGATAAAGTGGAGGAAAAAATGTGTGAAGTAGTGGAAAAGATCGTTTGTGAAGAATTAAGAAAGATCAAGACGAGGCTCAAAGTCGACAAACCACAGGAAATATCAAAATCAGAAATAAAATCAGGATAAATAACCAGATGGAAATCGGGAAAAGTAAAACAACCTGATAAAATTATGCTCATCTATAAAGAAACATAAAGCAAAAGATCAAACGGTAAAAAATCGTTAATTATTAGTAGTCGGCGTCGTTTCAATCTTTCAATCGTCTCGCAAAGAATGGAAAATCGTGCTCCGCGTCTTCAGAGAAAAACATATCGGTAAAGATTATGAAGATAAAAATCAAGATAAGGTAAAATAATTTTATGATGTTACTTTGATTTCAGATGAGATGATAGAAAGTGAGATGCATAGAGAGCAAGAGCATGTAGTAGATGTTATGTATTTCCTTGTTGAGATAGTGGAAGATGTTACATGATTTTGGTGGAGGTGGTCTATAGTGGGTTGGATCCCACAAGTGAGAAGAGAAGAATAGAGGGTGTTTGGCAGAGGAGGGCGGTTCATGGTGGACATGAGTCCATGAGAGGAAGGATGAAGTGGAGTGTTGTTGGAGGAAGATGGTGAGTTTTCCAGAAAGATGTTGGAAGAAGAGAAATAAGGGATAACTTGGCGTACAAGATTCAATGAAGGAGTTCGCTACAGGTTGGTTGCAACCTAGAATAGTAGTTCAACTACTCAACTCCACCATTGTGACCCTATGTTGATAATCTTTTTACCTAGTGTGTTTGATGCAGGAGCATCCCAGGAAAAGCACAATCTTGCATCAACCAAAAAAAAATTCAATTATTTTTTTTAGTTTTGGTTTTTTGTTCGCTGTGCATCAAATTCTTGAGCCCAATTTCATTTCAATTTCAATGATCAATTACGAAGTCGACTATGGTAATCCAGTCAAACATTTGTGCATTTATTGATTCCTCCATATATTTGAATGGTGATTTGATTTTTGATTGAGGAGGTAATGTTAAAGAAGGGAAAATATATATAATATTTTCTTAACAATAAGTTTAAAGGACTCGACTATGCATGAAATTTTGAATAGAAAAAAAGAAGTGAAGAATAAATTATTAAGCACTATTGTCCATGTCTAGCAAAAGGTGAAAAGTCATGGCCATAGAGAGGGGAAGATTTAATAAATTTCATTTTTAACTTTTGCATTGTGAAGAAAAAATAGAAGGGCACGCACCAGCGAAACTGGGTGAAGGTGTTGCAAGAGGTAGAAGAATTATGGAAAGAGCTAGAAATTCCACAGGATAGTGAAATGTTGCAAATAGAGGAAAGATTCTTGGAAGACAACACAAAAAATTTGAGATAAATAAATATCCAAAGAATAGGCCGTGCCCACCTTGGCTATTAGTAAAAGCCCAAAACAATTAAAATCAAACTCCCATGTTGATTGATTAGAGAGAGAGGGCTATAAAGTAAAGAAATAGAGAAAATAAAGAGCATTGGGCTACAAATATTTAAATGCTGAAGTGTATGTAACCTATGCATTGAGAATTCAATACAAATAAACTGGATTTAAATATTATTTCATTTGAATTTTTAATTTTTTGACAATTAGAGATAATTGGATTTTTCTTCTCATTCTAATAGAGTTAAAATGTTTAAAATTAACAAATGCAATTGTCAATTTAAGTGCAAATTAGCTACAAAATTGTAAGATTGAATGGATCTTGGTAATCTATGAATTTGTAAATTTGTGTGAGTTTTGGTTTGGACAACGAGGAGGTGGATTTGTATTTGAATATATGAGTTTAATACTTTTTTTGAGTTGAGGGTTGTCATTGAGTTTATTTTTATTCTAGTAAAATCAAATAGAGATTTGTGCCACAATCTTTGTATAGTTGTGTGAATTTGTGAAGTTCTTGGCAAGAGATAGTTTCTCTTGCATTAGTTTTCTATAAGTCATGCTTCAACTTCTATTTCAACTTTTTCTTTCAATCTAGATGCATATTCCTTGAAGGAATTAGTAAATAGCTTAAAGTTCTCCATTGTAGGTAGGGAGGAAATAATGTTTATTTCAAGTGTTATCTCTTGCACTATCTTTATAGCTTCATCCATTAATTCATTGATCTCATGCTCATGTTGAGCATCATCTATATGCATATCTCCTTCCATATTTAGTTTTGAGACACTGAGGTTAACCTTTAAATCTTCTTCAAAGGTCACAATGATGCCAATTTCCTTTTTCCTTGTAGCTTTCTGCTTGATTCTCCTTGTAGTTTTATTTGCTTCTACCCTGATGGAATGGACTACCAGAGGAAATTCTCCCTTACATAAGGACTATTTGTGGATTTCCTCTTCTCACTAGTTGTAGGTAGAGATGTAGTAATTGATCTCCTAGAGCTACTAGAGGCTTCTTCTGCACTCATATCAGCTCTAGCTCTTTCTATAGCTACCCTAACTTTGTCTTTTGAGATGCCAAGCTTTTTGGCATATGAGTCTACCTCAGCATCAACTTTTCTCTTCATCTGTTATTTATGTATTTCCATACCTTGGTATATTGGGATCTTTAGGACTATTCAACAACACTTTTGCACAACCAATAGCTTCTTCTTCTGACACTTCATAGCCAAGTTCCAAAACCCAAATGGTTATAGGTTCAACTGCTTCCATTATGCAAAAAATAGTAGAGACTAGAAAGGTAATGTTATTTATGTATTTCTTTACAACATCTTCTAGAATTCTCTATCTCATGTTCATTCTTCTTTGAAACATTGCAAAGAAGGCTGCAAGGGCATCACCCTGAGCATTCATATCTCCAATATTACTCATATAGTCTCCTATCTAGTGTGCAACAAGATTTTCACTTGACCAATTAACCTTTCCAACTACAGGAACTTCCTTCAAAAAGTAGAAAATAAAATATATCACCAATGTGCCATACTTGAATACATGCTTTTTCTTCTTAATTTACTTCAGGTTCTCCATCAATTGTTGTCAAAGCAACTCACAAAGGTCATAATCAACATTATTCTCAATCATTTCTAGTGCCACATGAATTGTGGTGGAAAAGACCGAGTTGTCTCTATAAAGCTTGTGTCCAATAACCATAGTTGCATTTTTATTGTTGTGCTTCTAATAGGGTTTACTACAACACCCGTTTTCTCCATTATATCTTTTTTCTTAGCATATTTCCAAATTGGAACTGATTCAGTGGACCATAAACCAATGATTTCTCGAATCACTTCCTTGGTAATCATGTGAAGTCCATCAATCTAGTATCCACATAAATTAATCGTGAATTCTTCTTAAGGCCATTCTAATGCACTTCTCTTCATAGAAAAAGTTTAGAAACTGATGCCAAACATCTAATTTCTTCTCAGTCAGGCTATTGTACTATTGTTTTAAGGTGTAATCATCTACAACTAACTCATCTACCCATAGATTCAATAATTTTCTAGAGGGGTGTTCTTCCACATTCCCATGAATGTAAGCTCTAATATCTTCAGTAGGAAGAACCCCAAAACGTATGTGTGAAAATGCACCTAGGTGATCATCATCTAAGACTTTGGTGGAATATCTTCTAAATTTGGGTTGCAGTATTTGTGAAACATATAAAATTTTTGGTGTTGCCATTGCATTCAAATTTCCTTCAAATGATAATTCTAGAAAATTAGAATGTGTATGGAATCCTAAATACCCTTTTCTCTACTCGGCGATGTAGGGTTTTAAAATTCTACAACTTGGAGACGCTTCAGACTCTTCAACTCCACTTCTTGCTCCTCTATTATCTTTCAAATGAATTTAATGAAATGAATTTTATATATCAAATATGATTTTAACTCTATTCTTTGACCTAATTCTATAATAAATACTTCCAACCATAAAGCCGGTAATCCTAAAAACTGTATGAACGGTCAACTTCTCAAGTCCACAAATTTCTGCATTAGCATATTTCTTTTCAAAATCTTCTTCAATAGGTCAAGAATTCCATTCTTCATGATATATCATTGTGCCAAGCCATGGCACCTCATATAGCTGGGGGTTATTTGATTTTCTATTATTACTCCCTCTAAGCCAATGCCCAGGTTCAATTCCCAAAGGAATTATCTTCATTGAAGAATGGTACAGATTCATTTGTAGTCTCTGATTCTTCCTTGTTCTCAAGCTCCTCTTTCTTTCTCCATATCCTTTCCATTTCCTTCTTTACTTCTACTGGATCAATCTTTTTAACTGGTTCATTCTTCTTTATCAGATCATGCTTCCTTGTGTTTCTACTTCTGTAAATTTAGCAATATGTCCAAGCCTACTATAATTGTTGCATATGAAATTTCTTTGAGAATTATTCCTTCCATTCATTCTATATTTGCATTGATTAGCTTTGTGTCCAAATCCATAGCATGTATAACAATAACCTTTGAAAGATTGAATCATTCTACCATTGCTATATCCATTCTTCAATTGAATTCTGCATTCACTTGGTCTAATGTCCAAATATTTTTCATGTAAAACACTAACCAATAAAGGATGGAACATTCTTATTCATTATACTTCTACATTATATTGCCCTATGTCCATATTTATTGCAAGAATAACATAAACCTTTGAAAGATGTGTACCTTTGAGCATTTGATTGTCTGATAAGGGTTCTTCTAGCATTGCTTCTTTGATTTTGGAACTTTCCATTGTTCTTCTTGTCTTCAGTCTTCTTTGATTCATTGATATTATTTCCTATATTAGATGTATGAGTTGCTTTTGAGCTTTCTCCTTTTTCAAGTCCCAAACCATCTTTATTTTTGGATGCTTTCTACCCTGCAATCAACTCATCAAGAATTGTAGAAATTTTCTTTAATTTATCCTCATGAATTCTTTCCTTCTCCAGATCTTATCTTAGATTCACTGCTTCTTGTTAAAGCCTCATGCATTCATTAGTTTTTCTTTCTACCATTTCCTCTAGACATTTCTCAATATTTTTTCTTTTCTTCCACTTACACTTTTAATCCAAAGAGATCTTCATTTGCATGTTTCGATTGTTCATTGAATTCCTTATGCCTCTCTCTGAACTTTTTGATCTACTCTCTTAGTTTTCTAATACATTCATTTGCCTCTTTCATATTTTCCTTTGTATCTTTGTTTTCACTTTCAACTTTGTTAAGATCTTCTAGAGAAACTTTGAGTTCTCCATCTTTGTCAAGCATGCAATCTTTTTCTGTCTATCCAATAGCAAGAATCTATTTCAAAGGAATAGGGAACTTTATATTAGCCATGTGTTCAAACTCTAAGACCTTCCCAAAGTGGTCAAGCTCCTTCTAGGGATCCAAGCTCTGATATCAATTGTTGAACACCTAGAATACTAAGAGGAGGGGGGTGAATCAGTATTCCTTTAAACCATTCAAATATTATCCATTCAATTTCCAAAATAAATTCAACTCTAATAATGAATGAAAGCATGAAACGTCCACAAAATCACATGACACATGAACACCAAGTTTTTTATGTGGAAAACCCAAAATGGGAAAAAACATAGTGAGGGTTAGCTCACCTATTGAACTATGACAAATGCATCTACAATATGCTGGATTACAGTTCCAATGAAGTACAAAATGATCTTTGCACTAATCCAGATCAATTCTCTACTCTACTCTGCATTCACACACTTTACAACATAATTCACACAACTTTGATTAAATTTGCATCATACATGTCACTTTTCACACATTACTCCCACTTCTTCTTTCACTTATTCATAAAACACTAAAATCAATCCATTATTTATATCCACATCAAGTGTAACTTCAATTAGGTCAGCCTAATTATAAGTAACACAAAAAATTAAGCTTGTTGTCCTTAAAAATTTCATCCACATCTCATGCCTTAATCCAAATTTAAATTCACCTTAAGATAGGTCAAGATGGACCCAATAATAGATCTCACCTAGGACAAAAAAACTTATTTATCTTTTGCATAACATCAAATGTGTTAGGTCGGCCCCAAATAAGACCTAAACACAAAACTTACATCTATTTATCCAATTCGTCATGCATGTGACACAAAACTTGATCTTACTTTGAATTCCTACTCAACTGACATTTGAAAGCTTATCTTTAACATCACAACATGAAATAATTATTTGTGAAGGAATGCAAAATCTCCCACATCAACACTCTATACAAAAAACAACTGCAATATATAGAGCTAAACTCTTCCAATCATATATTCCTAAATACTTTACCAAACAATACAAAATCTTAGATTTAGATACATTTGATGATCATCAAAACACAGTTAGAATTATAGAGTGACATCTCAATTTGTGATGGAGTGTGGACCCAAAAACTGATGCACTAAACCACTGTACTGGTAGATTTGATACTTAGGCATTTCCCTTTGTAGTTGTTCTTTTCAAACCAATTTATCATGTATAAAAGTTTTTAAAAATACTTCTAAGTCATGCTAGAATGATCCACAACAATGTTGACATCAATGAAAACACAAGATCATGCAACATGTACATATCATGCTACATACCATGCTCATGTTGTTGGACATCATCATCAATGACAAACTCCCAACAATCTCTCTCTATACATCACTTCCAACAAACTTTGCACAAGGAGAATTTATTTATTTGAGAGCAATCATTATAATGTACAAATCAATCATAATACAAGGGTTGGAAGTCACAAAAATGGTTCACAAATTATATAAGGTTACACATATAATCAATGTATATTAGTACCACAATACTCACACTAAAAGGTTACTTAGTATTTTCTAACCATAATAAATATGTCATTGAAGTATTTATATAAATAAAGAAATATTCAACCCATCAAGGATTCAATATATCATATAAAATAAGGCTATTTCAAATATTTAATTCTTATTTTGTTTCTATTTCTCTGATTACAAGAATTACTCTACAACTCTTTTTTCTCAAACACATGTATAAAATTGATTCCACTTGACTTGTGTCACAAGGCTCATAAAATATAATTTATTGGGATTACCAATACAAATTGACCAAAATAACCATAGGAACATTGATTCATGAAATGATAGAAATATAGTTAAAGTTACTTTTCTAAGAACTCCTCAATGCAATTACTATTACATTCTTGCTTAAATAAAGTGGTTTAACCACCAAGAAAGCATGTATACATAGATCTAGGGAAGGAAAATATTATGAACTTTCTATAATGGTTGTTCTATTGTTTTTGGATTTGATTGTGTTTGAATTTTTTTGCATCAAAAAATTCAAACACAATCAAATCCTGAAACAATAAAACAATACTATGGATTGTGGAAACTTGATATCATTAATTCTATAATGGTCCCAAAAGTTACAGGTTTAACCTCACTATAGAGTTGCATAGGCTTTCTACTTCCTCATATGAATTGTTAGGAACCCCTTCTAAATATGGTAGTTGAATACAAGTTGCATAAATTGATATGTACCAATAGTAACATAGATCAAGAAAGCTCAAAATAAGAAAGTCTTCATCATAATAATATCTCAATTAAATCCTTAATATATTTATAAAAGAAAGTAAAATTCAAAAGTGGTCACCATTGCAACTTCTCAAATTTAAGCCAAAAATACAATTAAATGAGTCCTTGAGGAAAGGAGGAACATTTAAATACAAACGACTAAGAGCCAAATAAGTTAATGCTATTGTCTTAATAATTAAAAATGGCATAACTAAATGAATAATAATTCAACAATCTTGTATTGATCTATAATGTTTAAGAAATAAGATTTCCAAATTTAAACATCTCAACATTGCTTGTGAGTTTCAATCATCTAATTGTAATGGTGTTATAACCTCAAATTTATCTCTATCTATTGATTATCTTGTCTTCTACTATATTTTTCTTTTGTTTGGTAAATCGTTGCTAAGGGGCAACACCCTGAAATCAACCATAGCCTTGTGACCCGATGGTGTCGAAACTGACTTTAAGCTTTCGCTCCACCGGGCCCGATGGTGTCGAAATTGACTTTAAGCTTTTGCTCCATTGGACCAAGGCGAGGGATTCAAACCTTAGATAGCCCAACTGCTGCCCTTACAACTTAACCATTGCACTGTGAGATCAACCCTATCTTCTACTAATTTTATGTCTTCTTTTAAATTCTTTTTTATATGCTATATATTATCTTAAATAATTTTATTTAATTTATAATATTAAGATATAAACTCTAACAATTACTACTTTTAATTTTGATTTCCAAAAACTACATTATAAGGGATTCTAATATAGTCCATAAAGTATTCTTACAATTACAAAATTGTTTCTTTATGAAGAACAATAATCAAAAGAAAACTTCTTTTACAATTATATTATTTAAGAAGTATAAAACTTTACACACAACTAGCTTTTTCCACTTCAAGATAGAAGACTAAAACATTAAGAAAAGAAAGAAAGATTAAACCCACTACCTATGTCATTCCTACTTGCTTGACTTTTTTTTCATTATACAAAAATCTCACTCAAGAAGTTCCATATCTAAAATATAATGTTTAAATAATCTATGTGCCTTATTTAAATCCAATGACCACACAATATATTTTTCCATTTTACATTAAAATAAGGAATAAATGTAATGCATTCTCTTTAAAATATAATTTTGTTCAATACATGTTGAATCTAGGGATTTCTAATAATAACCATGCAAAATTGTTTATGTTCTTTTGTGTTATCGTACATAATACTCATAGCCCACTTAAAAAAATGTGTAAATATATATTTCAATTGGAAGGTGCCTAACTCATTATAATGCCATGCTAAGACTCAATATTCCATGTTTTTAAATGCAAGATTGGATAATGAATTTTTAAATAGAAGTGGATTTTGATTGCAAAAATCATATTGAATATAAAATATAAGTATATAAAAAGTTTGTAATAAATTAGTGGTTATTTGTTTTTTAATATTAAAAATATGAAAAATTAAAATATAAGTTAAATTATATAATTAGATTTTTGTAAAGTAGGTGTTAAGGGATTATATTATAAAATTAGATCTAAAAGGTTAGGATAAGAAAATATATGTCTTTAAAAGGGAACATATAAATTGAGTAAGTCTATGAATCTATAGGAAAATAATTATGGTGGTGAAGGAGTGGTAGCTCTTTGATAACTATGTGGGTAATGGTGTGAAGACTTTGAATAATTGTGTCTTTGGTCTTAACTATTAGAAAATATGTCTTAATCTTGTTCCTAATGTTGAGTATATAAATAATATATTTCTTAGACTATAAAATACTAAAACTTAATTCTTAGGTTATAGAATTTGTTTGTGTGAATGGTAGCTCTAGACTTGCTCAAACATAGACAAACAACACAATGTTAGTCAATAAACAAATCTAAACTAGCATTCCCCATGAGATTCATTGAAAGCACAATGAACAAGAAATAAAGCAAAGAAACCAAATGAAAGCTATTTAAATCCTATTCAAATACTCAAACCCAACATCCCATGGGGGAATTGGTGCTACTTTGATGTGGAAAGTATCCCTTTCCCAATTCCTTGCAAGTTTGATGATAAATGATTGATCCTTGATGAAAATTCTCAATAACCTAGCTATGGTGATGAAATGTTATGAAAACCTTGATGAACAATGGATGAACTTGCATAAAATCTGTAGATAATGACTTTGCATAAAGTTGTGGATCCAAAATCAATAGAAGAGCTCTCCATTTACAGGAAAGAAGGATGGAGGAATGAAGGATGGAGGAATGAGAAACATGAAGGATGTGGGATTAAAGATAGACCAATGGCATTGTGCCACTTGTTAACATGCTATTGAAGAGAGTTGGAGCACATTTTGATCAATGTGTGAATAAATGCAGTTAGGTGGAATTTGAAATTTGAAAGTTGGCTTGTGGAGGAAGAGATGGAATAAGAGTTAATGCCACTTGGCTCAAGAAAAAGGACATGTAAGAGGCTTAAATGCCATGTTGGAGGACAAGTCCTTTTGGGAGGGAGATTTCAAATGGAGAGAATATCCCAATGAGATGCCCTTTTGAATGAAAATAGAAGAATTTATAAATCAATTAAATTGATTTACTTGTGCAAGTTGCAAAATCTAGAGGATTTGATGGATTATAGATAGAGTTAATCAGGATTTACTTGAGATGAGTTGATTTATAAATCAACTAAATAGAAGAATTTATAAATCAATTAAATTGATTTACTTGTGCAAGTTGCAAAATC
Source organism: Sequoia sempervirens (assembly GCA_007258455.2). Classification (NCBI taxonomy): domain Eukaryota; kingdom Viridiplantae; phylum Streptophyta; class Pinopsida; order Cupressales; family Cupressaceae; genus Sequoia; species Sequoia sempervirens. Next base: position 40,874 of record VDFB02341042.1, on the reverse strand, counting down.
TAGAGGATTTGATGGATTAGAGTTAGAGTTAATAAGGTTTTAATGAACTTAGATGGAGATTAGTTGATTTGACACTTGATTTAGATTTTTGGATTTGTTTAAATCAAACAAGAGGAATAATGAGTATTAGACTTAATTAAATAAAGTTTGATTTATTTAAATAAAAGGGATGATGCTAGATTTAATCAAATAAAGGTTAATTTATTTAATTAAAAGGAGATGACCTTAGGATTTAATTAAATAAAATGATTTATTTAATCAAAAGAGAAATATGATTTAATTAAATAAAGTGATTTATTTAATTAAAAGAAGATAACAATTTAATCAAATAAAGTTGATGCATTTAATTAACAAAGGAACTAGGATGAATAATGAAATAAAGATTATTCGATTAAATGGTTAGTAGAGAGATGATTTAGGCATAATTGTTGTTAGTAAATTAGGATTAAGTGCACGATATCAATCAATATAATTTGAACGTCTAGAGTTTGTAGGTAAAATAAAAAAGTATAGATTGTTTTGCATTGCTTATAGGAATTCATGTGTAGATAATTTTGGGATTTATAGTTTGAGAAATGGTCCCAATGACCTCACAAATAAGAATTTATAATCTACAAAGGTTGAACCTCTTGCATTAGAAATGTAAAAATATATCGAACAAAAAAAAGAGTTACACTTGTTTACCAACTTGTGATACATGTTACGACACATGATAAGACATCTTTGAATGGAGATAATGAAGATAAAATAAAATTTTGAGCCGGTGAGTGGTTTATGAAGTGCTTATTGTTGTCAATTGTTGCCATTGATGTTAGTACTTGAGGAGTTTTGTGTGAGATTGTTGGCAGTGGTTGTCATTGATGTCAACACAGATTGTTGGTTATCTTTGATGTCTACACTTGATGAAGATTATTATATGTTTGGTAGTGGTTCATGAGCTTGTTATTAGTAGTTGATGACAACACTTGTTGAATTGTTTGCGGTTGACATTATTGTCAACACTTGAGAAGTAAGGGAGATTGTTGGCATATGATGTCCCTGATGTCAAGTACTTGGTGAAAGATTGTTGCAGTGTTTGTTACATAGCACTGGTTTTCATTGTTGATAACTTTTAGGTTGGGTTAACATTGATGTATGGAGATGGTTTTTGAAGTTCATGATTGGATGTCATGCCTTGTCTGATGATAATCAAAGAAGTATTGAGTATAGTTGTTATCAACATAGTTAATTTCATAATGATATATTAAGATGAGGATTAGAAGTGTTTATGATAGTGGAGAGATGATGTTGAAGGTCTACAGTATGGCTTATGCTCTCGCCTAGTGTTCTTGATGAAGCATCTATTTCTAAAAGAAATTTTTGGCCTCTACAAGTTGGTTAAGTGTTCCTAGTTCAAGAAGTTGCATTGAAGTCTATTTAGGAGAATGCTCTACATTCCTCCATTGTTGAAGATATGGTCTTATTGCTTGGGATTCAAAGTTAGTGTTATGTGGATGTTGCACTCCTATCTTTTTAGGTCACCAGTGTTTCCGAGAAGATTTATGTGAACTACAAAAGGTTGACAGTGTTGGTTGTTTGCGCTGGTCCAAGAAATGCTCCACATTTCTTCACATTGATGTTTCTACACCTACTTATTGGTGAATGTGCTCTCAATGTTTGTGTAGTGTCTTAGTTCCAATTTCATGTGATGAAGTGGTCCACAAGTTGATCTGTTAATGTTATTTCTTCTGATTTTGTGTTTTTGGGATGAAGTATTATATTCCCGTTTGGTTTGTTATGGTTGCTAGTAGCATGATAGTATGAAGAAATTTCAGGAAGTGTTGTTGGATTTTCATGAACATCTCCATGTGATCCGCACATTGCTAATTGACCTCTTTAGTGTTGAATTGTGTCTTGAGTTGGATTTCGAGCTCGAGGTTATTTATGAATATCTCATCGACAAGAATTTTTCCTTTTCTTGTACCATGTGCTTGGGGTTTATGCCAATAACTGGAGATGTGTGAAGTTGTTTTTGGGCCATGACCTATCTTGGTTAGAATTGAACTAAGTCGATTCAATTAGAAGTATGTTTTTCATCCGATTAGTTATGTGCTTCAAATTTATGAATCTACATGTTTCCTTGATGTCAACTTAGATTTGTGTGCACTAGTGTGTGAATTTCTTTGGATCACATTGGAAGATGTATTAAGTTTGTTTTTGGTCCTCTTTATGTTCAAGATAGGACCATATTATATTTTTGTGGCCAACATTGAATTCATTATTTATCTTCTTCCTGGCTGACCTAATTGAGGTTTTGAAGAATTGTGGTGGATATAAATGCAAGATCATTTCATATGCAAAAATTTGAATAATTTTACAGGTGTAAAAACAAGAAAGTGTGGATTGTATTTGAATATTTCATGGAATAAGTGTGAATGTTTGAAAGATATAATTAGATGTGCTATAATGCCTCAATCGATAGAGTGTTATGTTGACAATCATTGTAATCTTTCTCTAAATATTTCCATCTTTCTCTGAGATAGTGAATCTCATCGAGTCCTTGTATCTTGCTCTTGAAGTTATGTTTGCTTCAGTTCTACAAGTCCTTTGTATCTTGCACTGAGGTAGTGTGCCTTATACAAGTCCTTTTTGGCATTGAGCCTTTATATTGTGATTAACTCTCACCATGATATTTCCCTCATTTGGTTTTCCATGTAAATTTGGTGTCATATTATGGATGTGTGTTCTTGTCTCTTTTATCATTGTTGTTGATCTAGTTATAGTTAGAATTGTTATGTCTTTCATTATTGAAGTTGTTGAGGATTTAAATTTCTATTGATCTTCTTAAGAGTTTGAAGCTTATATTGTGCTAAGGAATTCAAGGTTTGAAAGGGTTTAAGCTTTTATATAGACTAATTCACCCCCCTTTTCAATCTCTAGGTGTGTTAAAAAATTGGTATCAAAGCCAAGTTCCTTTGAAGAAGCTTGCCCGCTTGAGGCAAAGATCTAGAATGGAACATGATGGTTCATACAAGGGTCCTAGGTTTGATGGGACTGATTATGCTTTTTGGAAAATAAGAATGGAAGGCCATCTAAACTCTCTAGTTTTTGATGTTTGGAAATAAATTAAAGATGGATATGTTTCTCCTGCTACTCCTCCAATAGATCTAGCTAAAATTAGGTTATATGAGTGCAATGCCAAAGCTAAGAATGCTTTGTTGTGTGGATTGGATGATTTGTAACTTTTGAAGGTGATTGCAGTTCTACCAAATATGTCTAGGGAAAGCTTAGCAACATATACGAAGGTAATACAAAAGTGAAGCAAGCTAAGATGTAGATCTTTAAAAGTAGATTTGAGACTCTGGAGATGACAAGAGATGAAGACATTACAAGTTATATGCCATGAGTACAAGAAGTTGTCTCTGGCATCTTTGGTCTTGGTGAAGTAAAATAAAGTGAAAATGTGAAGAAGTTTTTGAGGTATCTCCCAAAATCTTATAGTCATAAAGTGTCTGCCATTGAAGAGTCTAAAGACTTAGATTAGTATTCAGTTGATGGAATGTTTGGTACTCTTACTACCTTTGAGATGAGATAATTTGACAAGGATTTTCCAAAAAGGGAACACTAGTAGAATTTGGAAAATAAATGACTTCGTGACTAAAAATTTTATTCACATGACTAAAAATTTTAGTCACGTGACTAAAACTAGTAGTATTTGGAAAATAAATGACTAATTTTGTCATTTATAAGTGACTAATTTGGTCATCAGGTAAAATCACAACTAAATGACTAATATTAGACAAATAAAAATGACTAAATAAATGACTAATATTAGACAAATAAAAATGATTGAATAAATAACTAAATAAATGTGCTCATTATTAAAATCTTGGCCATAATTTTCATTTTAATAAACATACTCTAAAACCTTCGTTAAGACCTTATTTTCAATTGTAACTCGCCATAATTAATAATAAAATATTACAAATAAAATTACTAATAAATATTTTTTGTGGAATAAATATTTTATTTTGTGGTGTCATCATATGAACACCAAATTTTCTTCTAAATTGATGAAAACCACCAAATTATAAAAATTAACGAAAACCATAAGAGAGCCTAAAAAACTAAAACCCAAAAACCTTGAAAAATAAAAAAATAAGAAAAAGGAAGAGAGAAAACAAAAAATAAGAATAAACAACCAAATAATCTAAGAGGAAAAAGGACCAATTTTCTTTTTATAAGCATAATTTTCATTTTAATAAACATACTCTAAAACCTCCATGAAGACCTTATTTTCAATGTAGTCCACCAAAATGGAGCAGGGAGTCCAAACCTGTAGCCTGCCAAAATGTAGTGAGTCAAAACCTTATTTTCAAGGTAGCCCACCAAAATGGAGAAGTAAAGCACGCTTGATTTTGGATTGCAACCTCTGCCCATTTTTTCGCATTGGACACGATTTGTGCAAAATCTTGTGGTAAGTCACTTTCCATGGTTTCAGTTAATTTTACTTTCCAAATTTGTACATGGTCAGGCCATATGATCCATATGATCCATTATTTTTAACAATTTTACTAGCTGCTTCTTGACTAAAAGTGATTATCTTCTTTTTTAGGCTAATTATGGAAAAGTAGATCCATCTTGTGTTGCAGAAGTTAAGGATTTATATAGAGAAATTAGAATCGAGGTTTGTTTATTCTTTTCTTTTTTGTTATGAGATGTTAAAAGTGATCTTTTCTTTTCAAAGTTTCCACTATCAAATTGCATAGTTCATAGGAGAACTTACTTCTATCTATAAAAATGATATTAAGGGACATGTAGATTGAGTTGTCTATACAAATTTCAGAATTTGAACTCTTAAAATTAGCTTCCACTTTTTGAGGGGGCATGCAAATCACTTTTGAAGTTGAGTGTAAAAAACAAAGTAGCATGTAAAGAAAAAGGATGAACAATAATAAAGTGAAAAGCGGCTCTTCTATCAACCATGTAGAGTATAATGAAAGGAGTGCAGGGATGGTAGGGGTTTAACGTTTACAGTGTAGTGGAACCTGAGTCACTGGGTTCACTAACATATTTGAATAAATTCATAAGTCTCAAAATCTTTAGGGCATAGTAGTTAAGTTTGATATACTAATTAATAGAAAAAATCTATTTGGCACATATTATGGTCTATACCAATTCTTCGTGTATAGGACAATTGATGAATCAACATTTGCATGTATTCTATTTGACCCTCTAATTTCCTTATCATTGTTGACAACTACCAATGATAAAA
>VDFB02341042.1:0-30745 GCA_007258455.2 Sequoia sempervirens | reverse complement strand
GAATTAGGATGATTTAGAGTCAATTGGGTAAAAGAGACAAAGTTGCAAAAAAGTTGTAAAAGTGCAAACTATCAAAAGTCATTGCAGGTCATTTTTGTCGAGTTTTGCAAAATTGCTAAATATAGTGCAACATGAATTTTTTTATATGTCTAAGGAAAATAGATGATCCTCCATCAAATAGAAAATGTGCATTGATAAATTGAATATATACTTGATATACCAATTTAAATAATAAGGAAATATTAAACTGGAGACAACCAGATAATTGAATATTTTCAACAAATAATTGATACCAATATAAAGCCACAAAATCAGAGATCCTTCATTGATTTCCTCAAAATTATATTTGCAACATAGTCTTTTGAAATGGAAACATTATGGAAGCTTTATGTTGTCTATCTATCCCTATTCACCTACTATCTTCTCCTAGATCCTTCTTTTGGTCTTGGTCTCTCTTATATACACGAGAGGCAACAAGCTTCAAACCAATACACACAACTCTTAATAACAAAATATGATTTTGAACTTAATTTAAGAAACTAACACAATCATAAACATGTGTACCAATCTGTTAATCTCTGAGTAAAATCTCGTGGTCATCTAAGACTTGTTCAAAGCTTTTACTGTATGATAGGGTCCACATCATTACCACCGACCAATTCTAATTGTTGCTTAGTTGTGCCCGGATTATCCACTACCCAATTGATAAACAGATTGAAAGCTAAGAGATGATCAATGTACCCCTGTTCTACTGTAGTGTTGGCATTGGATATGACCACCTTCATATCATACTCTATGTACATGAATTTCTCAATTTGTTTATGATTATTCTGCAAGACCATATCCTCATCGTTGATCTCCTGCAATGTAATTGTTAGAAACTCTATAAATTCTACTTTCCAATCATCCCTTTCTCGAAGATTCCTTGTATCATCATGGAGTGCAAGAACCAAATTAAAACAACTGAGGTCTTCTTTGAGTCTTTCTTGATATTGGTTGTGGGATATCACCAAGTCATTATATCTTTGTAGTGTTTGGTCTTTCAGGATTTGTTTACCCAGAAGTTCCTTCTTTTTATCAATCATTCTTCCTTGTACCTAGACATTCTCCTCTAGTGTTGATTGTATTTGCTTAAATACACCCCAATAATCGTCAACTTTCTTTATCATCTTATTGAACCTCTCTTTGATTATCTCAGACACAACATTGTACTTTAATGATTTTCACCTCCTTTTCGAGTGTTTTACACTTTTCTTGGGCTTTCAAATGGGAGTTTTTTTAATAGGCTACATCAACTAATGCATCTAACACTCTCTTATCCTTTTCAAGCCATGGAGTGTACAATTCTGAAGGAGAAGAGGAAGATGAATTCTCCATTTGATGTGATAACTGCTTTTTCAATTTGTGCTCTAGTGAATTTTTCCACATTGGCATTTAGGTCTGTAGTTTCTAAGGGATTAATGTCTGCAACTCTTTTGACCAAAAGGTGTCCAAATACTTGATTATGATTTTCAATCACTGTTGGCCTCTTCTCATGAGGGTATATGACCAAATAAGAAAGGAATCCTCATCTAGATTGTATCTAGACCCTGAATATTTCTTATCACTAGCTTCCTCTGATAAGTTCATTGTTGTATCCCCTCTCTTTCTAAAACTATCGAACACAATTGTTGAGCTCATGTCCCATCCTGGTAGAAGTAGTACCCCAGCCTCTTGAAGTAATTCTCTATCTCTTTTAGGAGTGATGGATTGCATTTCCCTATCAACTTCCTTTTTCAATTCTTCTAAGGCATTAGCTTCCTTTTCAAGAGTAATGTCTTGCTCCTTTTGTCTTATTTTCTTCCCCTTATACTCATAGACAAATGATTTGAACTCAGGAGTTTTAAAAAAATCTTTATCAGAAATGAATTCATGACTAGCCTTGACCCTAATGTCATTAGATAACTCATCTGACGTTTCAAATTTTACAAGTTCCTGAGGGGGCTCATATTGTGTAATCATAGGGGGCTTTATTTGTTCTTGAGGGGGCTCATATTGTGTAATCACATGGGCCTTTATTTGTTCCACTAGTTGCTCCTCTCCATCACTCTCCTCATCACTTCCTTCCTCTTCATTGTTGTCAGTGGAGAAACATACATTAGGGGTGGGTTGTGGGGGTATGTGATCCAAAGGCTCCACATCCTCAGCCTGAATTCATGTGTAACTCTAATGAGATGTATCAAAAATGTATGCGGGCACATATTTTACTATTTCATTCATATGAGCAATAAGCTGCTCAAACCTAGCCAAGGGATCTTGTATATCAGCAATTGCTTCTCTATATGATGGGACATTCTTTCTCTTCCATTCCTCTGCAAGCACAACTTTAATATATGAAGCCATTCTCTTACCAGTGGAAGCTTCATCTCGGTTCCTGATCACATCATCAAGTGCAAACCAATGCTCATACCCTGACAAATTTTGAGTTAATCTTTCTTGATGAATAAATCCCTCTGCATCAAATTTATTTCTTTCATACCCAAGAGGAAGGTTGTAATGAGCTAATTTAGCATCAATTTCTTCATATCCTTCAATGGTACATACTGTGAAATCTCCAAAACAAAGAGTGATTGTTTATTATGACTCTTGAGATGTTTAGTATCAGACCTTGCTAATTTCCATACTATTTCCAAATAAGCAACTCTATTAGGAACCACTCAGGGTAGAAAATGTGGAATCCCTTCAAATCCATAAACCCTTATTACTATGCAATCAAAGAAGGAATACCAGTCTCCCCAATTATGGTTCACCTTGCCTCTTGGGTTGTTTTCCTTTGGTCTCAAAAATCTCTACACCTCAAGGGATAAATTGTGATCATATGAATAGCCTAGCAACTTCATTAGTGGTTTAACAAAATATTCTTCAAAATATAAATAGTGAGACCTCTCACATTGACTATCCCATAGTGTAGTCCACATTTGTACAGATTTAAAGTTTCCATCTTTATCTGTGTCTTTGATTCTTAATTCTTTACCCCACACATTTCTAGCATGTCCCTCATATAAAAGTAAATGCATTAACAAGGAATAGTGTTTGAAATCTATGAAATCACTGTTGTTTTTTATTGTTTCAAGCCCTTGATTTAGGGAATTCTCCAAATAGTTTGCATAGTCGAATGACCTAGCATCTTTTCTTTGTATATCAACTACTAGAACCATCGGTGCAATATACATAAGTGGTGGAACCTCAATTCCCAAGACTTGACCAGCTGAGTAGTAGGTATATTGGAAGTATTCTTCAAACAAATCTATATGAAATAGAGGGTTTTCATTGCTCAAAAATTTTCTGAGTTGACCTTGCTCATTCTTAGGTCTGTGCAAAGCTAGCTTCCATCTCTTGTAACTAATATCCATGCAATAGTATTTTTTCAAAAAGTCTCTAATGGTGAATGGAAAGTTCATGGGACCTTCTAATTGAAATACATTAGAGATCAAGTCTTGGGAGATAACAAGCATATCGGCCCCATTTGGTGATTGGATAGTTCTTTTCTTGGCATTATACCAACTGGCCAGTGCTTTCACCAATTCTACGTTGATGAACATGTTTGACACAAGTCTTCCTAAGTTCAATCTCCATGGGTTACAGACTGGTTGAAATTTGAATTTTTTTCTGTAGTGATACATAAAAATCTCATAACCCCAGTGTGGCATCCAAACATCCCCAAGACCCCTATGTTTATCTAACAATTTACTTGCTTGAACACTTCTTCGGGGTCTTGGCCTTGACCCTGAACACTGATCTATCAAGTCTTGGTTTAAATTCCTCTTTTCAATTTTTTGTTTCTTTGCCTTAGGTTTTTCCACATTTTCTTCCATTGCAAACTCTAAAAAAATATAAATTTCTAGCTAAGAGTGGAGTAATTATGTGAATTTTTGATTCACCTAGCTTCACTGCATGAGAGCTCCAAGTTCTATCCTTTCTACTTCTACACTTAGCATAGCCTTTCTGGTTTCTGCAAATTGTATGATTAATTTGTGGTGCAATTCACCTCTATGCTGGCTCATTAATATACCACCCGCTTCAATCTTGTCATCGGGGAGAGAATTTATGTTAAATATCCTGAAGATGCTTTTGACATCGCATTGGCTAGTAGTAATCATTCATCGCTATATGGTTGGGACCTTGGTTCATTTTCTACTGATGGCCACCTTCTCCACCGATAAGTGTTTTTCTTTTGGTCTATCGGTAAGACATCAAACAATGCTACCCCGATGCATCCCAGCTTCACCGATAAGTATTAGAATTTGATACCCCGTGATTATATCAGGCTATTGGGGGAGCTTCATCATTCATTCTGCCGATGCACCAGAGCTACGACGATGGAAGGATAATACGCTGATGTAAGGATATGAATTGCCCCTATTGGGCTATCGGTGGGGTGGTGATGGGAGTTCCATCGACAGAGTATTGTTAGCCTGATGGTATCAAAGGACTTCAATGGATTCCATGAATATGATTATTTGGGTATGCTGGTTACAAAAATGGATTTTTTACACGAACCTCATTAATTTGTCTAGATCATGAAATTGATTTTGGTGAGATTTTGTAAGGACTAGGAGATAAATGAATAGATGTTAATGCAAATATGTGGGATTATTTTTTTTAGTCCTAACATAGCTCTTTTGACATTTTTTTGTCTTATACTTATTGTGTGATGTATGATCTTTATTTTTCTTTGTTATTTTGTGCATGCATGTGCCATGTGTAGGCTTAATAGTTGGTTATTGACCTCTCACATGAGCTGATATGTTGGTGATCTAGGTTTTCTAAACAAAAGTCCCCCTAATAAAGTAAATTTCCCCCAATAGAATAATATGTAATAATATTTAATTTAGGGAGTATAATATTTCTTATAGGGATGTATTTTCTATGCATTGATGGCAAATTGTATTTGCTTGAAAGTTTTTAAAGTCTTTCCACCAAATTCATTTTGTGCATATCTATTGTAGATGTCCTTAAGCTATATGAAAAAGGTGTATATACAATTTGAGATCAATTGATAAGGTGAGATATGTAATGTTGATTTGATTTACATTTTACTTAAGATATAATTTCATTGCGTTGCTAAATTTCTTAGTTCAATAATTGGGATTCTCAATGATCTTGTATACCCAAAGTGTATGTGATTGAAAGAAATTAGGTATTCATGTCAATTAGTTTGACAATTTAAATGATCTTGAGTTCATAAGCACATAGTGATAATTTTTGAAAAATAACATAATTTCTTGTTGCATTTATCACAAAAAAAAATGCCTCTTTTGATTGTAGCAGAGGATGTAGAGAATGAAGCATTGACTACTTTGATATTTTAAATTTATGATTTTTTTAATAAATTGATAATGTTTGAATTTTCTTTTTCTTTCTTAGATGTTGAGTCTAATTAATAAGTTTAATGTTGTGTTGCAACTTGTAGGTGAGTATATTGATATGATAAAGGATAGCATTGTCGATCCTCTAAAAGTTATCAGAATTGCATTAGTTGATGCAGAAAGGTAAAACTATTTATCTTTATTATAATTAGTGGAACTTGCAACTACAATAACTGATAAAAATCTACTTCCAAATATGTTTTTCATGGATGTTATATCTAATTCTGATACATTCACTATATCTAGCGCCTAAGTTTAGGGTGCCATAGTTGGAAAAGGAAAAGAAAATGTTTGAATTTTATCCTCTATATTATGACTTTTCTGAGTTTTTGATGTACAAATTTTAAAACCTTATTTTCAAGCTGCAACTCCAAATTGGAGAAGTGAAAGGTCATGAATACCAATGAGGAAGATTTTGGAGGAGCTGATACCAATAGCAGCGGGAAAGTTGTGGATTTGCAAGGGGATTAAATGGGTCAAGCCCCTATAGGAGGTCACTGCCGTTCCAAAATGACTGCAATTAAGGGGAAAATAGTATAAGTATATGAAAATAGGAGTATTTTATTTATATAGTGTTTGTAAGTTGTATAGTGTCATTGAGACATTGAATGTAACCAATGAGATTTTGATTTGCTAATGAAGCTTAATGAAGTAAATTTTTAGAGTGGTTTTTTCTCCACTCATAAATACTATGTTGTGGCTTCTCTTGATTTGTAATATATTTGAGTTTGTGTTTGATGAATCATATTTGTTCAAGCATTTTAGTCTTCATTTCATGGTGTTTTTTAACATTTGAATATCTATGATACTTGAAGTTCATATGCATAAATTTGTGAGGATTAATTAAGTTAGATTTGATTTGTAATGACTAAATACATGACTAAAGAAATGACTAAATACATAACTAAATTAATGACTAAATTAATGATTAAATATACGACTAAATATATGACTAAATTAATGACTAAAGTAATGATTAAATATATGACTAAATAAATGACTACCATGACTAAATAAATGACCAGTTAACAACAATCAATGACTAAATTAATGACTAAATATATGACTAAATTAATGACTAGATATATGACTAAACAAATCACTACCATGAATAAATAAATGACTAAATAAATGACCAAATCAATGACTAAATCAATGACTAAATCAATGACCAAATCAATGACTAAATAAATGACTAAATCAATTACCAAATCAATGACTAAATAAATGACTAAAATAGTTTAGTCATAAATTTGGTGGTGTTATAAATGACTACAAATAAATCACTAAAATAGTCACGTGACTAAAATTAATGACTAAATAAATGACCAAATCAATGACCAAATTATTGACTAAAATCAATGACTAAATAAATGATTAAAATTGTTTATTCATAAATTTAATGTTGTTATAAATGACTACAAATAAACTAGTAATAGTTACGTGACTAAAGTTAGTCATTTATATGCAATTTTTAGTAGTTTATTTAGTCATATATTGTTGTTTGTGTACTAGTGGAAGCTACTTTCAAAGCTAACAAAAATATTGGAGATGAAGTTGCTAACCAAAATGATGAATTTGATGAATTTGAAGAAAGCTTTGTGAGAATATTGAAGAAAGGAAATGGAAAATACGAAGTTAAGTTGCCTTTCAAATGTTTCAATTATGGAAGAATTAGTCACTTTGCATCTAAATTTCCCTATAAAGAATCTATTGATGATAACGAAAGAGAGAAAATCAAAAGAGGTTTCTATTTTAAGGAGAGTAGTTGTTCCTTTGAAGATGAAGATAATGATTCAAATGATGAAAACCTATTCATGGATTTGGAAGGAAAAAAGAACAATTTTAGAGAATGTAAGAGGTTTGGTACCTTGTAGAGCAATAAGGTCAGTGAAAGATCAATGGAAACTCCCTTTCATGAAAAGGAAGAGGAAAATGCTTGGGTAATTGATAGTGGTTTTTCTCACCACATGACTGGTGATAGGGGAAAGGTCATCAATGTCAAAAATTTTAATGATGGAGCTGTTAAGTTTGGTGATGACAAGTCAACACAAATCTATGGAAAGGGTGCTATAACAATTGATGGAAAGAATAGAATTGAAGATGACTTTTATTTCAAAGGTTTGAAGGACAATCTTCTTAATGTCATCCAAATGTGCAGCAAGGGCTACAACCTTACTTTTCATGCTAATGGTTGTGAGATAAAAAAGGTAGGGTCTGAAAGACTAGTTGCTAAAGGAACAAGGACAAGTGGTAATGTATATCATCTAAAGGAGGCTAATAGAATGGTTTGCTTATTAGATCATTCCAGAGAGTGTTGGTTATGGCATAAAAGAATGGGTCACATCAACTTTCACAATATGGTGAAGATCATTTCCTCTCATGCAATGAGAGATTTTCCCAAGATAATCAAGCCTACAAACACATTGTTCAAAGAATTTCAAATGGTAAAGCAAACAAAGACTAGTTTCAAAAGTAAGGAGAACTCTATTTCAAGGCCAATGGAGTTGATCCAAACTAATATATGCATACCTAGAGGATAAGGACTCAACAAGGTGAAAGGTATTTTATGTTTCTTATAAATGATTACACTAGAATGAGTTGGGTTGCACTCTTAAGAGAGAAATCATAAGCCTTTGATATATTAAGATTTTTACAGAAAAAGTTGAGAATGAAATGGATGTTAAGATCAAAATTTTAAGGTCAAATAGAGGAGGTAAATTTAAATCATATGAATTTAAAAAAAAATTGTGAATATCATGGCATTAGGAGACATTTGTCTAGTCCTAGAACCCATCAACAAAATGGGGTAGTGGAAAGGAAAAATAGGAGTATTCAAGAAATGGCTAGAGCTATGATGAAGGATTTTGATCTGTCAGATATATATTGGAAAGAAGAAGTTCACACTACTGTCTATTTTTTTAATAGGGTGCAATTAAGGGTCAATAGCACTAAGACCCCTTATAAGTTGTGGTATGGAAGGCCTCCCACTTTTAAATACTTTGGAATCTTTGGTAGTAGATGTTATATCAACAGAGATGGAGATCTTAGAAAATATGATTCAAGGTGTGATGAAGGAATCTTTCTTGGTTACTCAACTAGGAGCAAGGAATACAAATGTTACAACAAGAGATTGGGAAAGATGATTGAAAGTATAAATGTCAAAGTAGATGAATACTTGTGTCAAATCTCACAAGAACTAGAGATTTTTGGATCTGATATAACTCCCTAGATTGAAGAAGAAGAAGATGATCAAGTAGAAGTAGAAGAGAAAGAGGAGAAGGAACCAGAACTAGTAAAGACTCTCAAAACTTCAACAAAGTATGTCTCAAAGAATCATTTTGAAGATCAAATCATTGGAGATAAAAATGAAGGTATGTTGACCAAGAGAAAGTTTGCAAGAGCTAGTGAGCAAGTGAATTTGTGTTTATTTTTAAAAGTTGAGCCCAACAACTTTGTTAATTCTAGCAAGGATGAAGGTTGGTGCAAGAGATGGAGACTGACCACGTCAAGGCTCCAGGTCATAGAGATCCGAGTGTAGAGGGATTCTCTAATTTAACTCACTCTAAAAGATGCCTTGGGATAAGAATCAAGAGTGATGAGCACAATAACATACTTTTTTCACTCTACTGATCCTTAACTTAGGTTTGGGCTAGGCGAACCAATTTTTGGAGTCCGTACGCACCTTAGACAACTCTTTGTCTGAGGATGACAATGTAGTTTTGGGATGACAATGTGGCATGTTGGCATCTCTTGGGTAGGTTGGCATCCATACAACTAGAAAATAGGAAGTACACTAAAGACTGCCTAAAAATGTACTGTTGGCCTAGCTAGTTAATCTAGATAGTAAAAATAGAATGAGAAAGTATATGAAATAGATACTAAAACGATAGAGAAAATAAACAAGAACTAGGCTGACGAAGTTAATCTCACAAAAGTTCCTATTTGCTAGCTATCTTCACACGTACGTTCACCTACACACAAGCAAGAAGGGGAAAATTGTTGGGGTTGTATAGGGGTCTACCTCAATCAGACCCCTGTTTTGGTGTTTCCACCTCCATGGATAACCAAAAAGTAATGAAGTAGAAATATGTGATAAAGGAAAGAAGAGAGAAAAAAAACACCACAAATAGTATTATGCTAGTTCTATCAAATCACAAAGGAGAGGAGCAAAACATTACCACCTCCACCCAAAAGCTCACTAGTCAGTGGAGGAGAATATGGACTTGGAAAAGTCACCACAACCACAACTGTGATGAAGGGTTCAAGGGAGGTCTCGCAAGACTCTGAGCCCACACTTCTATGGCTTGATTCAAACTTGCAATGTGGAGTTGATGACACTTCAAATGTTGTTGTAATGGAGTGTTGGAATGCTGCTTCAGAGTGAAGTAAAGTGGAGAAAAATGTTGAGAATGTGAATTTGTTGCTTAGAGGATAAAATGAGATGAGAATGGATGTTTTTGAAGGTGGGATGGGAAGAATCTACCATTTTTGGGGTCAGTTGGTTGAAGAGGGGCGTTACAAATCATCCCCAATCAAGTGTATAATGCCTTTGCCAACTTAAGACATGAGAATTTTTTAGGGACAACAACGCATCGTGTGGATGTCTATGCATTGTGCATGCATTCCTGATAAATATTCTCTCATCGACACAAATGATAGATTCCAAGTGGATGGAAGGTAGTTGGGTGATGTGGAATTTTTCCTTCGGATTTGATTTTCTAAGGTGAGGGCATGTGAAAGGGGAATTTGCGTAAGGGGTGAAAATTCACTCTTGTACATTTTTCCCCCAATTTAGCAAGCATGAATATTGATGAGTGCTTTGGTAAAGTAGATCGAAGAGTTAGTAGGATTAGCAATTTATACCTGTAGACACATAAAAATGTCCTAAGTCTGCGAGCATCATTTTTCTTGGTCGTTGTCCTTTGATAATTGAATAATTCTAATTATTCAATTATGTTTGATCATATTCCTCTATTAATTAAATAATTTTTAATTATTTAATTAATTCACATCCTCATCTTTATTCTATCTTGATCAATTAAAATTATTTAATTGTGCCACTAATTTCTCCCTCTTCTTCAATAGTTAAATAGATTATTATTTATTTAATTATTTTGTCACCTTTCATCTATAGTTAAATAATTACCACTAATTATTTATCTATTCATGGCCCTTTAATTCTTCTATAGTTAAATAATTATTAAAATTATTTAACTATCCCATGTCTAATTTTGATCTCTCCATTTAATTAAATTGATTAATTTAATTAAATACTCCTCTTGTCATTTTCTCTAAATAAATAATTTGGATAAATTATTTATTTTCCACTTGTCCATTTCCTCCATTTTCGAATAAATAATTTAAAATAAATTATTTATGCACCATTTGGTCAAAGATGCCCTGTCATAACATTCATTTCTTGTCATAGCTTGCATGTCCCTGCATGTCCTTGCATCCTATCCTAGCCTGCATGTCTTTTCATGTCTTCCTGTCATGATTCCTCCAAGAATAGCATATTCTTGGTGCATCAATTCTGGACCATTGATCTTGGCATATTTTCTGAGACTTAATCTCAACCATCCATTTCATAACATCCCTCTCATGCATTCCCATCCATTGATCTTGGAATCTTTCTAGAAGATTAATCTCAACCATCCATTTGAAGGTTTGTCTATAAAAGCAACCTTCCTTCTCCATTTTCATTTTAACAGCTATTCTTCTCCAACTTTCTTGCTACCATTTGCAGGTTTTTCACAAGTATTTCAACAAATCCGAGGGTAAAGTTGCATAACAAGAAGAAGGAGGACAAGAGAAGGAATCAACTACAATATGGGGAGTGTTTTATTTTGTTTTCTTTCATTTTGAAATCTCCATTTGTTTGTATTCTCTTGTTTGGATGAGGTTAATAGTTTAGAAGTGTTGGCTGTCACTTTATCTATTCTATTTGATTTTCTAACCCCATCTTACAATACCTGAACTATTGAGGAAGCAGACCATGATTTGATGAGTTTGAAAGCATAGGATAGGCAAAGGACTCCACAGGTACTCTCCCTAAGGAGCTTCAAACAAAAGACTCCATAACCTTGCAGAACTATGAATTTTTACAAGGTACATCAAAGGCCCTCATACCAATGATGGACAAATCCCATAGGATGAAAGTATCTCATAGGCCCACAGACCTACAAGGAGGAAACTCCCAAGATCTCTCACATGAAGGAAGCCCCTAGAAGCAAGCACCTTACAAGCTCACAGACCTGGAAGAAGGCGACCCCCAAGATATCTCACATGGAGGAAGCTCGGAGATGTAAGCCCCTCACAGGCCCGTAGACCTGTAAGGAGGCATCCCCCAAGATCTCTCACATGGAGGAAACCCAAATGATGTAAGTGCCTTATATGCCCATAGACTTGCAAGGAGGCATCCCCCAAGATCCTCACATGAAGGATACCTAGAGAAGGGGACTCCACAAATTCGGATAGCAGCTTCACAGGTGCACCTATGAAGTGACATGTTTATCCACAAATAAAACATGCTAGAAAACACAAAGAAGCCATGCAGGAAAATAAGTAGATAGTTACGAAGACCGTCAACAAGTTGGAAGTCTTTCATAGGGGTCCCTTGGGAACCTGACATGAAGAGGGGTCCACTCAAGGGACGCATTGTTCAAAAGTGTAACAGAGAATTTTTTTCTCAAATTGATTCATCATCAAGGAATTTAAAAGGAAGAAATGCCCCCTCACAAGGGGAAGGTCAGAGCTGCTCCCACCTCAGAGGGAAGTTCTCAAGTTCTTTCTTTACAAACCCATGATGAAGGAAACACGTTCCGTTAGGGGTCCAAGTTGTAAATGTGATTCTTGAAAAAGTTTATCGAGATCTTTGAGAAAATATTTGTTGGCAACAAATGCATTTTTTGAAAATCAAAGTATCATAGAAATGGCATTGTCACATATACGAGGGACAACTCAATCAAAGAAGAGAAAAATATAAGAAAATAGTGGAAGAGAAATAATCACAAACAAAGACACAAGGGGATCTAGTTTTGTGGGGTCAAATATACTCATGCTTATATAAATAATAGGTAATCACAGTGCAATGTGAAAGATCATCAATCCCCACCAAATCAGGAAGAATGCACGAAAG
Organism: Sequoia sempervirens; assembly: GCA_007258455.2. NCBI lineage: Eukaryota > Viridiplantae > Streptophyta > Pinopsida > Cupressales > Cupressaceae > Sequoia > Sequoia sempervirens. The sequence continues at coordinate 18,196 of VDFB02341042.1, read as the reverse complement.
ACAAAGCAATATAAAAAAATTGGGTCAACATGGAAGGGACTTGCCTAAATGCCCCCAACACTTTACATCATCCCCAATTTTCCAAAAATCAAACACAAACATGGAAGAATGATGATATAGATAGAAGAAGGTTCATGGCACAAAATCACTCATGTATCTAAGCACCAACAAGGGTGACAAGGGCCATCCAAGAACACAAAGCACAATCACAGTGGAACACATCACAACACACACTCATCTAATCTAAATATAAGGAAGAGGCCTCCCCCTAACACTCATCAACCAAGAGGTCATCTGCTTCCCAATCTAGATCATTGTAAGGGGAAGGAGGATGAGCCTGCAGTGGTGGAATATTAAGGGGAGGAGATTCCAACCCTCCTGCAACAAGGGCTAAGGAAGAAGGCCCCGCAAGGTCTTCTCAACTAGGCTCTTATGGAGCTATAGTCAACGATTTTGTGAAGATTTCCGACAAGGCCAAAAATTCATCCAAAGAGTTAAACATGCACGTTACTAGAGTTCCATGTCATATAATGGATGGGGAGGACTACGCTCGAGATTTACCACTTGGCTCACCGAGTGACTCAAGAGTGGTAACAAACTCAAGAGAAGCTGGGACTTGCTCCATTACTGGGATGGAAATAGCTAGTGTAGGATCACCTTTCAGAGAAGGTGGGCTCCTCTTATGCCCTCCATTGTTGGAAGGGCCATCCTCCACCTTCTAATTTTTCAGGGGATGTGAACTCCCCAAAAATGAGACAAGAGACGTGTGTTGGCCCACAATTGTCATTGCACCAAAATATCGACCTATTAATGCCCACTACAACTACCAGAGTTAACGGATCCATGGGAGGCAGTTTTTCTAGGTCACAAATCTCGAGGGGAGCACTGACCATCTACCAACAAACTCCCCCTCAACATTACCCAAGGGGATTCAAACCTGACACCTTTGGATCTGATACCAATTATTGGCCCACAATTGTCGTTGCACGAAAACATCGACCTATTAATGCCCGATACAACTACTAAAGTTAATGGATCCATGGGAGGTGGTTAGCCTATGCCACAAATCTTGAGGGGAGCGCTGACCATCTACCAACAATGTGGAAGAAGAGGAGGAGGAGAAAATTGTGGAAGATATTGTTGGCCTCCTCTAATTGTTTAATAACTAAGCCCTTAGAGCTATGACTTAGAGATTGAGCATCTGCACTAAGTAGCTATCTTACTCATCATGAAGGTGCATTTCATTGTCAACCCAAGGACATAAACTTGAAATGGGTTAGCACTGTATGTGTGTTAGAGTAATAAGTTATTCCACTTAATTAATTACACCATATTGGTTAATTAATTAAGTCACTTATCACTTTAGTTACTTAAGCTAAACTTAGGTACATTAATAATTATTTATTAATTATTAAGTGTGCACACTAGGGTTTCCTTTAGGGTTATGCATACATTGCTTTTACAAAGAAAATCATCTCATTTAATTATCAATTCCTAAATAATATTATTTGCACATCTTTATGAAAAGCTCTACTCTTATTTTTTTTCTCTTATGTGGAAGGTTTTTTGGTTTGCATATCTGATCTTGGTTTCTAACATGGTATAAGAGCCTTGATATGCAACCTCTTCTCATATTTTTTGAGAAATCTAGTGTAGAGTACATTTGGGGTTCCTCAAGGGATTTGACCTTGAGAATTTTTTTGGTGTATTATGGAGCAAAACGGACACCACCATCACGTTCGCGGCACCCAAAAACCCTAAGATCGCCTATTGTTTTTCTCAAATCCAAGCAGTTGCAAGGAGAGGCGAATTTTTTTTAAGGACACATAGATCTGTACAAATCTGGGCCTTATCTGTCTTGATTTTCTTGCACAGGTACAAAGGGTTTATTTTGGATTTTAATATTTTTTCCCATTGATAAAAAAAATCAAGTTTTTCTATTATTTTTCCTGCATGCAAAATTTTTGTTTTGCTATCAAAAAAATAAAATCAATTTTTTTTGTTTTTTTTCTGAAAATAAAAAAAAAAGAAGAAAATAAAAAATAAAAAATGTAGGGGTATAGACTTGCATAGGTCACATCCTTGCACAAGCTGTACCATACTTGCATGGGCCCCATTTATTCATGTGGCATCAGCTGTCTTTTGGCCGAACAACGACTTTGTCTACAATCGACTGCCTAAAAAGACCACCAGTGGTCTCCACAGCCGACCGACGGCTACTCACAACTAGTGGTGGATCCTTCAAATCTCAGTAGCCTCACATGCAAATCCAACGATAGAGGAATCTTTAGATTCCATGTGAATATTTCAGCCAATGCACGGTTTCTTCGCGACTATCAAAATTTTTCTAGTAGGGGGGCATTTTTTCCAACAACGGCTAGATGGCCATAAAATTTAAGCTCATAATTCAATGATGTCAACAATTGTACAACACTCTTTGCCCCCTCCTAGCCCTGATTTTCCTTCAAGGAGCATTTTTTTTCTTTTTGGCATAACTTGGGCATACAGTATCAAAATCGGGAAAATGAGATATTGTCGAAAAACTGGTTCTGAGCACTATTCTGTGGTGTAGTTTATTTTTTAGTATTTTTATATTTACCTAAATTTATTTTTGTGTGAAGTCAAATGTTCATTTATGGCCTCCAAGCTCATAACTTTTTGCCACAATCTTCGATTTTTGCTATCTTTGTGGCGTTGGAAAGGTATTGAGGAGATCTATGTTGTTGTCCATGCACCTTTTTTTATATCTTTCCCAGGTTGATCATTATTCCAGATTTGGCCCTAGTGTGCACACTTAATAATTAATAAATAATTATTAATGTGCCTAAGTTTAGCTTAAGTAAATAAAGTGATAAGTGAATTAATTAACCAATATGATGTAATTAATTAAGTGGAATAACTTATTACTCTAACACCCCCTTAAGATGAACTTAGGATGTAGCTAAAACACTAAGTAAAAGATGCATGAAAGCATGAATGGGTCTTGGAAACAAGGCCTAATCAGGTACCCATGTACAAATGCAATGAATGAGGTAGAGAAGGAAAACTCAATAGGACAAAACCACCCTACAATGAGATGACCTGCTGCAAAGAAGCACTGGAAGAACACTGTGGAGTAACACTAGAACCAAAATCTGGCAAGCAAGGAAATATACTTCTATTTACAAGAAACCAAATGAGATTCATTGAAGGTCTCAAGTAGAATCATAATAATGCAACGACAAACCTAATGCCACGGAGCACTGGAAAACTCACAAACTGGAACAACCCTAAAATTTAAGAAACAACAGTAGATGATAAAATGATGTGATACTGAAATGAAGTGTAAAGATTCAAGTTTAAGGTAATTGTGGAAATTAGGTTGTTTTTCAAGTGAGGGACACACAAGACATCTTGAAAGATGTTGTCCCTAAAACTAAGAGATCCCTTCCTTGTAACACTCATGTAAGTATTGTTTCCCATCAAAATAGGAGACATAGTGCAAGGCTCAAAGGAAGTGAACATAGACTATGAAGATTCCATATGATGAGATGCTCCTGAATCTACAAGCCATCTCCTTGATCCAAGACCTGAAGTATCACAAAGAGAATGCCCCTTCATATCTGATGAGGTATGTAAACCAGTTGGTTGTGCCCCTGTCATGCTGCTCTGAAGAAGAAGAAGAATGAGGGGAAGGAGATGATACAAACATGCTAGAAGGAAAATCAATCTAATGTTTTTGAAGAAGATGCTTCAGCTCATCAATGTCCTTGTAGCAAATATTTTTTGCATGTCCTTCCCTTTCAAAATATGCACATGGACCCTTCTCCTTCCTAGATGATTTCCCCTTAGAAGAGGATGATGAATATGAGGACTCCTCCTACTACTCATGAGATTTGGAATCCTTTTGTTTTTGTTTCTTGCCTTTTCCTGTAGAAGCCTTCTGATCTCGGGGCTCCTATGATGTAATAAGTTCATGTGATGAAGAGGGCTTCAACTTGCCCATGCTAGCCATCTTGGCCTGCTCTCAAGTGAGAGAAGATGCAAAATCATCAAAAGAAGGAATAGTAAATCTAGTACCAAGTGCATCCCTAGTGGCATAAAAGTAGATACAAAAATTGAATAATCTGGTCCAAGGTTAGAAAGAATGGACAATATCAACTGAGAGTCTTCCTTCTGAACACCACACTATGACAACTGTAATCTAAGAGACTTGAGTTTGGTGAAAAACTCCTAGATGCTGTCAAAATCCCTAGGATTTAAGCCAATAAGCTCATTCTCTAACTGAAACCCTCTCATAGTATCCTGCTTCCCAAACAAAGACTCTAAAGTAGTCCAGAGCTCATTAGGTGTAGTGCAAGACTCAACATGAAAAAGAAGGTTAGATGAAAGAGATAGACATAAACTACCATAAGCTTCATCACACCTATTAAACCATTTTCTCTTTTCAGTAGCACTTGTAGGTTCAATTTCTATACCCATGGTTACCCTGTACAACCCTTTATGTTTCAAATGAATCTCCATTTTTTTTTTCCAACCAAAATAGTTTAATGGAGTAAGGGGTGCAATATTATGTGTATCCATGACAAAAAAATAGTAGTATATACTCTTAAAGAAGAAAACAATGCTTGTTGATCTAAAACAAATAGTCTGATTGCACACTTCCCAAGAAAATAACTAAAAAGGTAAAGGCTGAGATAAAATAAGAATATAAAATACCTGGTAAAAAATTCTGAAAAAAGGTCTGAGATCTTTGTAGAGCATTGGACCATCTTTCCAACGCCTATTTTTTTTCGCAAAACGGAGTCAGGACGCAAAAGTTACGTCTCTCGGAGTGAAAACAACTTCGGACTTTGACAAGCAAAAAGGAATGAAAATTGAAAAATCAAAAAATAAAACCTCCACCACTATGAATTTCATCGAACCAGCTTTCCGACAATATCTCGTTTTTGAAAAAAGGCCTTAGTTTGCAAAAGTTATGAGAAAACGAAAAAAGGCCTATAAAAGGCACTTTTAACGCTAATCAAGGGCAAAAAATCAGTACCTAGGGATTGGCCCTCAGTCTACCATGTGACCGACCACTGTAGGGTTGAAAAAAAATCTGCTATGGGGCAAAGGCACAGGCTCTTGGTTGCAATATAACCATTGGCAGGGTTGGCTCGGCCGATGGGGGCTAACACGGAGCACCTGGATGCCAATAGAACTTGGGTTGAGCGGAGATAAGCCCATGGGGGCTAAGACTAGGTGGGGAAGTGCTAAGGGGAAGTGGAGTGGTGGTTAGTGGTGGATTGGTGGCCCACGGGTGGCTATCGGGCTGAGCTTTGGTGGCGGTGTTGATTTGAATGGGAGGCATTTTTTTTTAAACGCTATTTTTTATTTTTAAATTTTATTTTTACATTTTTCAAGAAATTTTGCCTCGTTCTACATGCCCTGGGGCCGTACGACTTTGGGGAATTTTTTTTTCCCTTTTCAGACTACTATGTCCAAATTGGACAAATTTTATATGAAAATAGGGGTTTTGGGCACTAGGACTATACTACAGTCATCCATAAACTAGAAAAGAAACAGTACTGGAAACAAAATGTTGGAAAGAAATCAACTTGCGCATTGAGCATGAATCAACAACTACATTAATCTTTAATAACTAAATTGGGAATGAAAGATAGAAATAGAAATCTCAGCAAATAGATAGGAAACTACTTTGTCTGCCTTGACTGTAGGGATAGCCACATAACAAAATTCCAGTGGCTGGAGGAACAAAGAACTGCTAAAACTAAAACTAATTACTCAACATAAATTAACTTTTAAACTAAATGGGTGGAATTCTCACCAAGTGGGACCCCTTGAGTGAGTCTTAAGCTAACTCAATTGTAGCAAATCAAAATATCATATTATTTCTTGAAAGTATTATTACAACATTTCAACAATATGACTGTATTTACTAAAATTGAAAAATGCAACTATAATCTCAGAACATCCAAACTTTATGAAAAGGGGAATCTAACCATTATTTATAGAGAGAAAAACTTCTAATTAACCCTAACTACCTAGGTAGTCGACTCCATCAAAATAGGAGGATGCCATTTATTGAAAGCATATAAAAGAGAGGGGGGAAGTTATGCATGCACCAAATTTGGTCAAAGTAGACTTGCCCCAATGAGAATCTAGTACAACACATTCCCTAGATTTTCTCAACAAAAAAACATGACCATTAAAAGGTAGTCACAATCTTTCATTCGAGTTAGGAATTTCCCTCCATCAAAAGTTTCCCTCCATTGAGAGTTTTCCCTCCTTTGACCTCTTAATGACCACCTTTTTTATTCTCTTGGAACCAACCAGTTGGCAGGAGTTTCTTCCACTTTGCAAGCTTTGTTGACATCAACATCTTAATGTAAACCTGCATAATGAAATTAGCACACACAAACAATTGCATATCCATAATTACCTTAAAGTAACATCCATTTAACCACATGTAAAATTAACATAGATAATTCACATAGCATGTTAATGTCATTAAAAGTCACAAGGATAAACTTATCCCAAGGTTTATGGTTTTAAGGAAATAACATGGAAAATGTCAACAACCAAGTGGCAAAGTCTATAGTATCAACAACAAATATATATTAAACCTTATCAAAATTGAGCCATTAATTGGACTCATCAGATACCACCAAAGTATTCGACATATCCACGGGTTTAGGGAATGGTGGGATGTTCAAAATGGACATCAACAAGGGCAGCTCGATTGAAGAAGTGATGAACACCTACACCCTTTTGGGGTCAGGCACACTCATAGTAGGAGCTGAAAGAGAGACCAAACTAGATCGAATGGAATGAGAGGGAGGAGAGACGACACAAAAGAGACCCTGATACAGGCATGGTCATCTCCACTTCCTTCTTCTACAAAGTGGCCTACTCAGCTACAAGAGGCTTTCACTGGCGCTTGCATTCATGCGCAAGGTAGTTTATGTGACTCTTCAAGCTAGAGGCCAGGAGCTACGAGGGGACAAAAGACTCTTGCTTAGCCATAGGGGTGTCCATCACAACCATTTTTGGTGGAGGGACAGACTCCTAAATGGGAGTAGGAGAAGCAGGTTGAGAAACAATGGGGGGAGTCGACTCTAGTGCCTTGGCAACTATCCTCTTCCCATTTATTGCTTTGGGAGCATAAGCAGTGGGAGGCCTCTTCTGTGGATAGAATCGAAAGCTCAAACGCAGGACAATTGGGCTTTCACCAAGCAGGCACCATAGGATTCTCTCACAAATGCGGAATAGAATCTGATGGTGCCACAATAGGGTGAGAGGAAGCATCAAGTTGAATAGTGGAAGAGAAAGAAGAGGGACCCTAAGAAGGCTCTTCTCTTTTATGGGCCTTGACGACATCACTATCAGCTTTTAGGCACGCCCTATGTGAAATAACATAAGGTGATGGAGGGTACCTCACTCTAGGAATTAAGCACCCTTTCTAGTACTTTTGATATGTTTGGTACAAGAGGTCTTTTCTAGGAGAGAGAGGACTAGCAGGTGCAAGCCAAAAGTGATCTAAAGAATAACTTCCACGTGCAACGAGTGGTCTATAATTGGTGTCATGGATCACATGCATGGAAACCTCATAATTAAATTTTAAACATTTGTGCACAAGTAAGGGAATTGAATTTATAGCTACTAACTAGGGGATACCCAACTTCACTCTAAAGAGTTCAGACCTTGGGATTATGTCAAACAATAGGCTTACAAATTTAGGTTTGACAAGGACAAACAAAATGATACTACTAAGGGGAGGTAGGGAAATTCGGTTATGCTTACAGATGGTGTTCATAGGTGTGTCATACCCACATTTATGCATAAAGTTAATTAATATGATCTCAATTATGATATTTACCTGAGACATTGAGTCAACAAGAACATCTGCTACAGTGTTCTTGTTGATTCACACAGGGATATAGAGAGGAGATGGTTCTCTATTGAAACCCATTGGCAGGTCCTACAAGGTGAAGGTTATACTTGTACAACTACTCATAGGATACATAGAGGGGATAGGTAGGTACATAAAAGAGGCCATCATGCACACTAAATGATACTCTCACAAAGCCCCCCAAAGGTTTGAGATAGGATATTGACCCAATTAAGGATTTTTTTCGCAACACCTATGGAACCTTCTAGCTACACCTACTAGGGGTTGTAGGTTGGGTTGTAAGGTGAAACACCTCACAACACTCGCACCTAAAACACTCCTATAATGCAATGAAAAAACCCTTCATTACTACCAAATGGAACCAAAATGGTTAACATTAGGTTCACCAAAAATGTAAGAGAGGAGGACTAACCACGTCAAGGCTCTAGGTCATTGAGAGCCAAGAGTGGAGGGCTACCCTAACTTACCTCACTCTAAAAGACACTTGGTGATAAGAATCAAGAGTGATGAGCACTATAACATACTTCTATCACTCTATAGATCCTGATCTTAGGTTTGGGCTAGGTGAGTCAGGTTTTGGAGTTTGTATTGCACCTCAAACAACTCTCTATTTGAGGATGATGGCGTAGTCCTAGGATGACAACGCGATGCACTAGTGTCTCTTGGGCACATTGGCATTTGTATGGCTAGAAAATAAGTACACTAAAGACTACCTAAAAATGTACTATCAGCCTAGCTAGTTAATCTAGATGGTAAAAAAAATGAGAAAGTATATGAAATAGATACTAAAATGATAGAGAAAATAAACAAGAACTAGGGTGATGAAGATAATCTCACAAAAGTGCATGTCTTCCAACTAGCTCCACACATATGTTCACCTACACACAAACAAGAAGGGGAAAATTTTTGGGGTTGTATATGGGTTTTCCTTAGTCAAACCCCCATTTTGGTGTTTCCACCTCCACAGACAGCCATAAAGCAACAAAGTAGAAATATGTGATAAAGGAAAGAAGAGAGAACAAAAACACCACAAATAGTATTATGCTACTTCTATCAAGTCAGAAAGTAGAGGATGGAAATGTTACCACCTCCACCCAAAAGCTCACTAGCCAATGGAGTAGAATATGGACTTGGAAAAGTCACCACAGCTGCAACTGTGATGAAGGGAGGTCTCGCAAGACTCCAAGCCCACGCGTCTATGGATTGCTTCACACTTTCAATGTGGAGTTGATGAAGCTTCAAATTTTGTTGTAATGGAGTGTTGGAATGTTGCTTGAGAGTGAAGTGAAGTGGAGAAAAATTCTAGGAGAATGTGAATCTATTGCTTAGAGGATGAAATGAGATGAGAATGGATGCTTTTGAAGATGGGATGGGAATAATTTTCCATTTTCGGGGATGGTTGGTCTAAGAGGTAGATTCCAAATCGACCCTAATCAGGTGTGTAATGCCTCTGCCAACTTCAAATGTGGGAATCCATCAGGGATGGCAGCACGTTGTGTGAATGTTTGCGCACTGTGCATGCACCCCTGACAAATATTCTCTCACTAAAAAAAAGGACAAATTCCAAGTGGATGGAAGGCAGTTGGGTGATGTGGAATTTCTCCTTCAGATTTTATTTTCTAAAGTGAGGGCGTGTAAAAGGAGAATTTTCATAAGGGGTGAAAATTTGATCCTATATAGTTGGATAAAAGAAGTGGAAGAAGAGTAAGACCAGATAGAAAATAACTAGACTTGGGAATTGGTTCACAGACCTACTAATAAGAATGTGATTGGAACTGGGGTTAACCCTACAATGCAATGGTATTTGCAAGGAAACATGTTATGCTACATTAGGTGTTTGAATCCCATGGTGGTATGGGATGTTGAATACATGGAGGAGGCTTGATGGAGGACATGGATAAAGATCAGATATTGCTATAGTTTCAAGGAGCAGTGGTGAGTGGAATATTTGTGATCAAGGTTTGTGTGACAGAGTTCGGCAAGCTATGGGTGGTGTTAGGCTAAAGGAGTATCAATGGAGGAGTGTCGACGGTCGGGGTTTTTAACAAGGGTCAATGATAGGAGTCTGGGGTGTGGGAGTGCAGGGAGACACAAAGGAAAAGGAGTTGAAAGGAGAGGAAGCAAGAAGGAGAAGAGGGAAGGAGGAGGTGAGGAAGAGGAAGGAGGTTGTGGTAGGATAGGAAAGTGATGAAGGAGAGGAAGAGAGAAGGAGAAGAAAGAAAGGAGAAGGAAGAAAGGAGAAGGAGAGGTGGAAGAAGATAGGAGCAGGAGAGGGGAGGGGGAGGATAATAGAATAAGTGAAGAGGCTAAGGGAGGATAGGAAGAGACAGAGGAGAGGAGAGGAGGAGAAAGGAAAGAAGGAGATAGAAAAAAGGAGGAGGAGAGGAGGAGGAGAAAGGTTGTAGAAGGGAGGAGGAATGAAGGTGGCAAGTAGAAAGTAGAAAAAGAAGAGATTAGGAGGCAGAGGGAGGAAGATCATTGGTGGTAGGAAGTGTAGAGGAGGTAGTACGAGACTGAATGACAGGGATGAGGTCTCTCAAATATGACCTCACTGGTTCATAGCTCTAGTCAAAAGCATGCACCTATCAAAAAAGAAGAATTTGATTGGGACTAAGTGGATGTTCTAGAATAAATTGAATGAATATGGTGAAATTGTAAGGAATAAATCTATATTGGTATGCAATGGATATTCACAGGTTGAAGGTATTGATTTTGAGGAGACTTTTTCTCTGATATCCAAAATAGAAGCAATAAGGATGTTTCTTGATCTTGCTGCCCATAAGAACTTCAAAGTATATCAAATGGATGTTAATGGCGATCTTGAAGAAGAAGTGTATATTGAGCAACCAGATGGTTTTCCATTATCAAAGATCTAGACATGGTTTGTAGATTCAAGAGGCTCTATATGGTCTCAACCAAGCTCCCAGGTCTTGGTATGCTAGACTAGATAAATACCTACTTTAGAAAGGATTTAAGAAAGATATTTTGGATAGAAATTTTTACATTAAGATTCAAGAAGATAAGTTATTGATTGTGATTATATATATTGATGATATCATTTTTCGTGGAGATGATAGTATGTGCAAGAAATTTGCAGAAGATATGTAGAAATAATTTGAGATGTCAATGATTGGTGAATTTTCTCTCTTCTTGGGGCTTCAAATTATTCAATAAGATGGTGGTATCTCTATTTCTCAAGCTAAATATGTAAAGGAGTTGTTGAGGAAGTTTGGAATGGAAGATTCCAAACTAGTGGGTACTCCTATGGTGATTGGTTGTCACTTGAGAAAAACCAATGAGTCTCCAGAGGTTAATCAGACTCTTTATAGGTCCATGATTGGAGGTTTACTATACCTAACTACTTCTAGACTTGATATTATGCATGTGGTATGTTTGGTTACCATATTTCAAGCTAATCCTAAGCAATCTCATGAGAAAGCAGTGAAAAGAATATTCAAATACTTGAAAGGAACTCTAGATTATGGCTTGTGGTATAAAAAGGATGAAAACTTTTCTCTAAGTTCCTATACTAATGTTGATTGGGCTGGTTATGTGGATGATTAGAGAAGTACATTGGGAAGTGCATTATTCTTGGGAGACAGATTGGTCTCTTGGTGTAGTAAAAATCAAGACTCGGTATATTTATCCATAGCAGAAGTTGAATACATTGTTGCAGCATCTTGTTGCACCTAGGTTCTTTGATTGAAGCAAAATTTAAAGGATGTGAGGTGGTTTATGTTGGAAATATGCCTCAACTTGCTGGCTTAAACCTCTGTTAAAGAATTGGCAGATTTCCCCTTTGTGTTCATGCTTTTACCTCTATACTACTAGGTGTTTGTGAGAGAGATGTGGTAGCACAGTATACCGCCATACTATGGGAGCCTTCTAGTTGAGGTGTAGTAGTGTGGTGTATACTACCATACTACGGGATCTCTCTGGTTGTTCAGCAGTAGTGTGGTGTATACCGCCATACCACGGAAGCTTCTCACCTATCTAGTGGTAACATAGGGTATCGCCATACCTTGGGGGTCCTTTGGCTATCTAGTGGTAGTGTGGTGTACTTCCACCCCGCGGGATTCTTTTTGGTTGTCTAGCAGTAGTGCAGTGATACTTCCATACCGCGTGTGTCTTCAAGATGAGATGCAGTAGTGCAGTGTATATCGCCATACCGTGAGAGCTTATCACATTTCTAGTGGTAGTGTGGGATACCGTCATACCTTGGGGGTCTTCTTGATGGCTAATAGAGGTGCGGTAGAAAAACCACAAGGAACGGCCAACAGTTTGGTGTGATAGTCAAACACGATGGACGAGTGATGTGTTGACATGTGACACAATTTCATTTGTTGATTTTACATCACTATTGTAAATCAAAAATCATTGGTCGAAAGATTTATTTTCAGTCAGCAATAATATTTGCATTAAATGCATATTCTAACTCAGGGGTTGACAGAGTGCAAATATAGTAATATTCTCTGTAACTAAAATTTAATGTTTGGGGGCCCGATGTGTGTTGCATGGCAGTGTGTGTAACTTGAGACGAAGGAAGCTTGTTGGTGAAGTAATTAAAAACCCGAATGGTTGTTGGCTGGTTGATTGTGAGATTTCATTGTATGCTTTACAAGCATTGTAACAGTGAGATGGTGTTGTGAACGGTTGTTTGTGAGTGAGGTCAACCAAGGGGATGTTGTTGTGAGCTAACATCTGAGAGTGAAGTTTGTAACTCTGCATGTAATTTATTTATTGTAATACAAAGTGAATTTACTTTGTGTGGTGGGTTTTTCTCCCATAAGCGTTTTCCCACGTATATCTGGTGTTATCTCTATGTGTATGATTTATTTTTGTCTCTCTTTTTGTTCTGTGAATGTACATCTCAAATGTAAGTAAATTGTTAAATGGGGTTTTTTGCACTTTTCTTATGAGGATTTTGCATTAGGAAGAAATTTTTCCAAACTATTGCTTTCCTTACAAGTGGTATCAGAGCTTGGCCAGTTGGGTTATCCTTGTGAGTAGGGCTGGTTTTTTTTTCTAATCCTATTTCAGTGGGAGTCTTGCAAAGGAAGAATTGATTACTTAGTTTACCGTTTGAGATGGCAAATACATTAGGTAGAGTAGAACTTGAAAAGTTCAATGGTGACAATTTTGAGTTGTGGAAACTCAAAATGGATGACTTGTTGGTGGATAGAGACCTTTGGATTGTTGTGTTTGGAACTATGCCACAAAGTATGAATCAAGAAGATTGGGACCTCACAGATAGAAAAGCTAGAGGGTTGATAAGACTTTTTTTGGCCTTTTTTGTACTCCTGAATGTCCATGAGGAGAAGATTATAGCTTCATTATGGAAGAAACTTGGTGACATTTATTAGGGAAATTCTTTGGTGAATAAGTTATTCTTGAGGAAGAAGTTGTACTCCTTGAAGATGGAAGAAGGTGCATCTATAGTAGACCATCTGAATTCATTTAATATGATTGTTACATAGTTGGCATTTATGGGTGTGAAAATAGAGGAGTAGGATTGTTGCATGCTTCTGTTATGCTCCTTACCTGATACTTGGGACCATCTAGTAATGGCTATTGGAAGTAAAAAAAATATTTTCAAGATGGAAGATGTGGTTGCCTCGCTGTTGTTAGAAGAAATGTGAAGGAAGTCTTTTGAGATGGTCAAGGAGGTTCTTGTTGTTTGGGGTAGATCAAAGGAGAGAGGCAAGAAGAAAGATAAGAAGTCTAAATCCAAATCTGAAGGGAGATCAAATTCTCCTGGTAAAAGGTCCAAGGTGAAATGCTGGAAATGTGGAAAGTCTGGTCATATCCAAAAGGATTGTAAGGAGGAGAAAAAGAAGAGGAAGAATAACTCTTTGGACAATGACTCTTCTCAGAGTGATGCAAATTCCTTCACTGCAGCCTTGGTGACTGAGGCATCAGATGATGTCTAGTTGATTGACTTAGGTGCATCTTTTCACATGAAATCTCATAGAAATTGGTTCACTAAGTATGAAAAGTATGATGGTGGAAAGGTGTACCTTGCAAGTGATTGAACTCTAGAAATTTTTGGCCATGGAAGAGTCAAAATCCAATTCCCTAACGAAAGAATCAAAGGGATTGGTGATGTACTACACATACCAAGTTTGGCTCGTAACCTGCTTTTAGTCAGTAAGTTGAATGATGCTGGTGTGTAAGTTTCTTTCTTGAGTGGAGGATGTAAGATGACTAGAGGCACAATGGTGTTGGCTAAGGGTGTATGAACATGCACTCTGTACAAGTTGGATGCACGTTCTGTTCAATGTAACATCTCTATAAAGTCAAGCAAAGTTGCTTGTGTAGAGAAGGAGAATGTTGTTCCTCTAGGTGCAAATTCCTTGGAGGTGAAACTCCCAGTGGAGAAGACCATGTTGTGGCATCATAGACTCAGTCACATAGGTGAGAAAGGTTTAAAAACCTTTTAAAATAAAAATCTTGTTGAAGGGCTTGTTGATTGCAACCTTGAGTTCAATTTTTGTGAACACTACATTTATGGAAAGCAACATCGTGTTTCCTTTTTATTTGAGTCCTCATAAATATTCTATTGTACTAGATTATGTTCATCCTAATGTATTTGGTCCAGTGAATGTTCCTTCGTTATCAAAGTCTATATATTATGTTTCTTTTATTGATGATTATTCGAGAAGGAAATTTGTGTACTTTCTAAAGAGTAAATCAGAAGTGTTCAGTCAGTTTAAAGAGTTCAAAAACTTGGTAGAGAATCATACTAGAATGAAAATAAAATTCTTGAGGATGGATAATGGTGGTGAGTTTTGTTCTGTAGATTTTGAAAGGTACCACAAAGACCATGAGATTAAAAGGGATAAAACTACACCTTATACTTCACAACAGAATAGAATTGTTGAAAGGTTAAACATGATGCTAATGGAAAGAGTGAGAAGTATCTTGAGTGGTGTTGGTCTAGAGTAGAAGTTATGGGTTGAGGTTGTGGCTGCAACATGTTACTTGGTAAATTGTTCACCTTGTTTGGCTCTTGTTGACAAAATACCTTTGGAAGCATAGTCTAGTAAGAAGTTGTCTCTAAGATATATTCGTGTCATTGGCTGTGAGGCATATGCATGTGTCAAATGAGAAATGATCAAAGTTGGAGAACAAGGTTGTTAAATGTATCTTCATTGGCTATGGTGTTAGTGTGAAAGGATACAAGCTTTGGAATCCTGTCATTGAGAAGGTTTTGTACAACAAAAGTGTAATTTTTCATGAGTTGAATCCTTCAATAGCTGATCCGTAGTTAGAGACAGATAAAAAGGAAAAGAAGGATGATGTAGTTGAAATTCCTCAGACTCCAGATAAAGAGGAACTACATGGTGTACCTAAAATTGAGGAGAGTTCGAGCAGCTATGAGAGTTTTGAAGAAGAAGAACCACAGCCTCAGCTTGTGAGGAGGTCTACACATGAAGAGCATCAACCTGATGGGTATGGATTTTCTATGTTGGATTCAAACTATGCCTATGGTTTGATTACTAGCACTAATGAGCCTAGGACTATGAAAGAGGAAATTAATATATCTGATTCAAATTCCTGGTTGGAAGCCATGAATGAAGAAATGGCATCATTGAAGAAGAATGAAACTTGGGATTTGGTACCTTTTCTTGAAGGGTGAAAGCCTATTGCTTGTAAATGGGTATTTAAGAAGAAGATTGGTTTGGATGGCAGTATTGAAAAGTATAAAGCTCGTTTGGTTGCGAAAGGGTATTCCCAGGAGGAGGGAATTGATTATGGAGAAATATTTTCTCCTGTAGCTAAGTTAACATCTATCAGATTTCTTTTGTCACTTGCAGCCATGTATGACTTAGAGATTGAGCAGATAGAGTTAAGACATTGTTTCTCCATGGAGAGCTGGAAGAAAAAATTTATATGTCCTAGCCTGAGCACTTTTTGAAAAAGGTAAAGAAAACTTGGTTTGCAAGTTAAAGAAATCTTTGTATGGTTTGAAGCAATCGCCTAGAATGTGGTACCAAAATTTTGACACCTTTGTGTTGTCATTGGGATTTTTGAGATCAAAATTTAATCATTGTGTGTATTAAAAAATAGAAAAATGATCGTGTGCTTATTATTACCCTATACATGGATCATGTGTTGTTCATAGGAAATAGTAAGACTATGATTTCTGATCTTAAGTCTCAGTTGTCTACAAAGTTTGAAATGAAAGATATGGGTGCAACAAGGTATATTCTAGGGATGGAAATAAAAAGGGATAGAGAAAGTGGAAAGCTTTGGCTTAGCTAGAGTAAGTATATCAATACTGTGCTGGAGAGATTTGGAATGATTGATTGCAAGCAGCTAGTTGTTCCAGTGTTGCAAGGAGTGAAGCTATCTGTTGAAGACTATCTGAAGTCTTTTGCTGAGATGGAGGACATGACCAAGGTGCCATATGCAAGTGTTGTTGGAATTTTAATGTACGCAATGGTGTGTACTAGGCCAGACATTTCCCAAGTAGTGGGAGTTCTTAGTTGGTTTATGGCTAACCCAAGAAGGCCGCATTGGGATGTTGTGAAGAGGGTTTTCAGATATTTGAAGGGTACCTTAGAGTTTGCTCTATGTTATCATGGAAACTCGGTGAGATCACAAAGATCTCTTAGCATTCGTGGGTATGCAGATTCTGATTAGCTAGGGGACATTGATAGTAGAAGTTCCACCAGTGGATACATTTTCATGTTATTTGGTGGAGCAGTGAGTTGGATGAGCAAGCAGTAGGCAGTAGTCACTTTATCTACTACAAAGGAGGAGTATATGGCAGCAACACACACCTGTAAAGAAGCCATTTGGCTTAGGTGTTTATTTTTAGATATTGGGTTTAATGCAGGGTAGATTATGATTTGTTGTGACAGTCTGAGTGCTATTTATTTGGCAAAAAATCCCACTTTCCATGCCAAGACAAAGCACATTGATGTATAGTATCATTTCATTCGTGATATGGTGGATGATGGAAAGGTTAATCTGGAAAAGGTGGATACTCTGAAGAATGTCGTTGATACATTAACAAAGCCCATGAGCACAGACAAATACAGGTGGTGTGCCAGTTTGATGGGCCTTGGGGCCTATGATCTTCATTAAGTTTGAGTTTGGAGGAAGCCAGTAAGTCTTTGTCAAGTGGGAGCTTGTTGGAAAATGTGCCTCAACTTGTTGGCTTGAACCTCTATTAAAGACTTGGTGGATTTCCCCTTTGTGCTCATGCTTTTACCTCTATACTGCTAGGTGTTTGTGAGAGAGATGTGGTAGAGCAGTATACCACCATACCACGAGAGCCTTCTAGTTGAGGTGCGATAGTGTAGTGTATACCGCCATACCACGAGATATCTTTGGTTGTTCAGTGGTAGTGCAGTGTATACCGCCATACCACTGAAGCTTCTCACCTATCTAGCAGTAGCACAGGGTACTGCCATACCTGGGGGTCCTTTGGAAGTCTGGCAGTAGTGCGGTGTACTGCCACCTTGCGAGATTCTTTTTAGTTGTCTAGCGGTAGTGTGGTGATACCTCCATACAGCAGGTGTCTTCAAGCTGAGATGCAGTAGTGCGGTGTATACCACCATACCGTGAGAGCTTATCACCTGTCTAGCAGTAGCATGGGATACCACCATACCTTGGGGGTCTTCTGGATGGCTAGTGGTTGCGTAGTAGAAAGACCACAAGGAACGACCGACAGTTTTGTGCAATTGTCAAAAGTGATGGACGAGTGATGTGTAGACACGTGGCATGATTTCATTTGTTGATTTTACATTGTTGTTGTAAATCAACAATCATTGGTCAAAAGCTTTATTTTTTGTTAGCGATAATATTTGCATTAAATGCATATTCTGACTTGGTGGTTGACATAGTGCAAATATAGTAATATTCTCTATAATCAAAATTTAATGTTGGGCAGCCCAATGTGTGTTGCATGGCGGTGTGTGTAACCTAAGACGAAGGAAGCTTGTTATGAAGTAATTGAAAACCCAAATGGTTGTTGGTTGGTTGAGTGTGAGATTTCATTGTATGCTTTACAAGCATTATAATAGTGAGATGGTGTTGTGAACGGTTGTTTGTGAGTGAGGTCGACCAAGGGTATGATACTATGAGCTAACATCTGAGAGTGAAGTCTGTAACTCTATGTAATTTATTTATTGTAATACAAAGTGACTTTATTTGGTGTGGTGGGTTTTTCTCCCGTAAGGGTTTTCCCACGTTTATCTGGTGTTATCTCTGTGTGTGTGATTTATTTTTGTCTCTCCTATTTTTTTGTGAATGTGCATCTCAAATGTAAGTAAATTGTTAAATGAGGTTTTT
>VDFB02341041.1:0-20218 GCA_007258455.2 Sequoia sempervirens | reverse complement strand
AATTACATAGGTATTAGAGCAACAGGCTGCGACACTTTGGGAGCTTTAGGGAAAAAGAAAAGAAAAGAACAAGCATGAGCATGAGATTACAACATGGGGATATTAACCTTGATTGTATTTTACGCCATGCATGTGAGTGAATCCCTGAATAGGTAAGCTTGTATCACAAAGTTGATTTAGAGGTATGCATGGTTCATTCCAACAAATACAATTACATCTTATATTTGTTTATCCTAGTAGTTACTACATGTATAATAGAGAGTAACTCTTAAATTGAATGATATCTTATTAAATAGATCAACATGACTATAGTGATTTCATAATCGATTGGTTCAAGTTCCTCATCATCCCTTTTATTAGAATAGTGATATTCTGAAATAAGATCATAATCACCTTCTTTTCTTTAACGGGCTTCATATGATTTTCTTGAAATTCAATATGTAAGGATGGTTGTATAATGTGGTCACAAATATAAAGATCGCTTGAGTTAATTAGAGTAGTCTTCCTTTAGTTAGGTATGAAAATATTTTTTTTATGCTGAATGGTCAGGGAAAATTTATTAGAGGTTTGATTTTTGTAAGTTAAGTATTTAATAAAATATTGTTGCATGATTTAATAATTCAAGAAAATAAGAAAAGTTTGAAACAAAGATAAAAGATGTATTCATCTAATTATTGTTGATTTTCATTAAATGACTTCACCTTCACTCAACCATGTTAATGGAACATTTCATGCTTGGATGGGAATACTTAATTAATAAGGGATTTAGTTTTTGATAAAGGGTAAAACGGGTTTTACAGGGACTTGAAACCACAAAGTTTACAACATAAAAGAAAATAAAAGTCCAACATAAACAACTAGCTGCACAAAAGATGAAAACTGGAATAAGCTACAGCCAACCACAAAAGACTAGAAAGGTCAAGCAAAAAATCCAGTTGAAAAGCCAGCAAAAAAATGGCACCAATTAACCCAACGTCTTTAGGACAGACTCTATCTCGGCCTCCAGGTACTGCATATCATGAACCCCCTTCTTAAAAGTTTGAATCATATGTAGAGTGGGGGGATCCTTCCTCTTCATGTTGGCCCTAGTTCCCTTAGAAATGTCAGCATCCACCCCCTGATTTCTTTCATTGGTATCCTCTAGGTCAACCACCAGAGACCCTTGTTGCGATTTTTCCAACTTCTTAGTCATGGCGTTGATAATGATGGTGTTGTGTTTGGCCATATGATTTTTTTGCTCATCAATAATTTTGATAGTACTTTTCATTTTCTCCACCTCAATTTCAATATTTTTATTCTTGCCAGCTTGGTACTGAATATCTTTGTTGAGACCATAATCTCTTCGTTCCACCTCTTTCTTTTCAATCATCACAACCTTGGCACCCAACTCTTCCAATTTACTTTGAAGGGCCCAATTTTTTATCTTTAGTTCATTAATTTCATTGAAAGTCCATTTCGACAGTTTGAAATGAATATCAACATTATTTCTAGCTAAATTCAAAACATCCACAGAAGGATTCCTATCAATGTTGAAACAAGTATTGGTAGGGTTAGGAGTAATAGGGGAGCCAGTTCTAGCAATTCTATCCAATGATGGCTCAACAAAGGGCTCAGTATTGTTAGCACTAGATGCCTTAGAGGCAAGGGAATCTTCAGAGTACAAGACAAGGTTTTTAACTTGGGGATTCTACAATTCCTCCTAACACTTTGAAAAGTTATCCATGCTCACCACCAAAAAAAAAAGGAAGGGTATATGTTGTCTACTTTGAGAAGGTGAATGTATAGTGTTATGTTGATGTCTTGTGTTAGATATGTTTGAATTTGATATAATAGGAAATGATCACGGATTCTATTAATAATTTACGAATTGACTATTAACCATGAGTAATATGTTGAAATCACTTATATTAAAAGAAGGATTACTCTTGGAGTGATTAAAGGGTATGTGTAGGATCATGATGGTCCAAAAAGTGGTGATATGATGGGTATGTGTAGCATATGTAGTTGACGACTTTTTTTAGCCAAAATTGATGAAATGAAAATGGTTTTTAGAGGATATTCTTAGCTTTCAACCAATATAAATTATGCTTTACTTTGAATTTAATAAATTATTATTATTCATTTTCTATTTGAATTATGACTAAAGTACTAATTGATAGGTTGATTGAAAAACATCTATTGCTTTTAAACAATATTATTTTTTTTGAATGAGAAACATGTGTCACATTCTATGTTTCACATACTAAAGGATTAAACACAAATTGAATTTTATGAAGTTTTGACCAAGTTAAGGTGGTTAGACATACAAGTTTTTTATATTTTTCAAAAGTTGTAATTAAAAATTCATAATTAATTATTTACTTGGTAAAAACTTACAAAAAAATATGCATCACATTGAGACGTGAGTTCTCTACTTATATCTAAAATATTATCATTTTATTGTTGTTAGGATGGTTAGATAGACACCTACTTATTTTTTCCTTGAAATTGAAGTACTACTACATTGAAATTTCAAATTTTCACCAAATAGATTTAAAAATAAATAAACCTAGTAGTTTAGAAACTACATTAAATTTTCTAAAGATTCTATTCTCACATGTTTTTTAAATAATATAGATAACTTATTCAAATTTTTATGTCAATTTTCCTAACTCTTATTTTTATAATTTTTTTGCCACTTAAGGGCTTATTTTTTCCATTATGACCCTACACATACCCTAAAGTTCTAATATATTGATTCACCATATGAATATATAGTTTAGTACTTGTATATTTAATCAATAGAAAAATGTTGTTATTTAATAGATTGAAGACTTAAATGTAATGCATATATCATGACTAGGTAGAGTGTAATATTTTACAAAGGATGGAATTATCATCAATAGCTATTTATATGATTGGCGACATGAAGAAAAGTATCCTCTAATTTTTTTTCACTTGATTTGGGAATGGTTAACATTAAAATCAACCTAATGTCAACTTAGATGTAGTGTTGTAATGTGTTTGAAACATTCACCTTAGATTTATCCCTCTTAAGCTAAATAGACCTAACTTTTGCTTAATTTAATGTTGTAAAGTGTATTTATTTGCACCTTCACATTATGTTTTGGGACCTCTTGCATTTATGACCTTCATATCATCATGAATAGGCCCATAAGACCCTATATTATGCATATCGAGGAATATTTCAAATGAAATCCTAACAAGATCAGCAAATATCCTTAATTTCTTAACTCAACATTTTATCCACCTAAAAAGGCATGGGGGGACCCATATTTCACCATGGGTGTGTTAGTGATTTTTCCAACAGAACATAGCAATTCTCTAATGACTAGACAACTCTTATAGTGAAGAAACTACAAGGTTAGTGGCCAACAGAATGAGTATAGGATTTTGGTCCTTACTCCACTTTAGGATCCATGAAACCTAGGAGGGTGATCCCAATTGTGTTTTCATGAAGTGTATTCAAATTGTAACATATTTATACACAAATTGATTCCTATTTGTTGCAAATAAAACCCATCTCACTGAATATTTGGTAGATCTTTAAATGAATGACTATTTATTTTCTATGAATCATGAGTATTTCTATCCCACACTATTCTTTGAAAATATTTTAAAAGAATTATTTTATTATTTTAAGTCTATGGCCAGGTGTGCTATTGACTCATTTTATGCAAGGTTTTCTAACAAACTGACTAGTGTCTCATCAATTGGAGCAACAAATTCAAATATATAATAATTAGTAATATATGAACTACTCAATTTTAGAGATAGGTGGACTATTTTCATACTACTTTGTATTTATGAAAATTCACAATGCCTAAAAACACTCACTCCTTATAAATCCTAAGAAATTCCTTACAAAATATATAACCCTCTTCAAATAGAATCATACATTCAAATGGAACATTTGACAATAAATGATAACACCATTAGTATTTTCATTCATAACTTGTGAGAAATATACATAGGAAAATATTTGTTTCTAGACTAAGATTTGTTTCGATATCAGTAGCTTCTATAGAACTAATTTAAGACTATTACATACAGGATTTCATACACAAGAAAATCTACTCACCTATTTATCTATATTCTATTCAAAATTCCTTTCCTGAACTTAGCTTTCACCTAAAACCCTATTGAGAATTAAAAATATGACAACTGTAATGAGCCCTAAAATCCCTTTTATAGAATAAGGAAACAACAAGCATCAGGCTCAATTACATTCACATTTAATTTCATTTCAAGATCATTTGCACCAAAATTTGAGACGTCCTCAGTTAGTTACATGCAATCATTAAGAAAAAAGGAAGAGTAAAAGACCATATTCCACATCCTTTGCATGTAGACATGCTAGCTCCTAAAAAGGTAGATTTTGTTACTAAAATAACATCAAATATTTGTCCTTGTTGACCAAAGAAGATTCTACATTCATAGTTCTAGCAAAAACTTGTATATCTCCTAAAAAGACATACACAACAAAATTAATAAGTTTGGCACCTCTCCAATACACCAGCCTAAAAAGCTTCCACATCAACACTAGAAACAAGAAATCACATGAATATTGAATAGGAAAGTCCTGACTAAAGGGCTATGGTGTCATCAAAAATAGAAATGGGGTAGATGAAAGTCATCAGCCTCAAAGGATACTCACCCACATCTTTCTCGTGGTGGAAATAGAGGAACTGTCACCACATCCTCATCACAATCATTAGATGATATCGGGGAGACTAGATAGCAATCACACTTCAAATTAGTGTCATCCCTACTGCCTAGAGGGCTATCAGAAACCTCACTAGGATAATTTTGTCCTCCCAGATAGGCCTTATGATACTTGCAATTTTTCTTTGCCTTATTTTCATATTCCACTAGCTTTTTCCCTTTGAACTTGACTAGTTCTTCTAAAATAGTTTGGCTTCTTAGGAGGTAGTTACTCTTGACACCATATTTCTTGAATTTCATGTGTCCCCTTCTACTCTTTGGTGTATCAAGAGCTCCCTACATCTCAATTTCATTCTTTAGGGAATTCTCCTGAAACTCGATCAAACTCAATCCCCTAGACCTTCATACCGACCAAACAAACTCTCTAGACTTACTAATCCTCTTAGTGATAAGAACAAGAATACCTCTACCAATTTTGGTCTTGGAATCAAACTCAATTGTTAGTTTCTAAATGCAATTTTTGAATGAGAAATATGGCCATCTGTCCTCATTATAACGAGCCATGCAAGTGTTCCAACTATTAATTTTTCAAAGAAATCTTGTGCGTGTGAGCTGACAATAGTCTTCTTTGATCCTCTTAATCTTAATTGTTGATCATGTTTTAAAAGATAAATCAATGGTTAGATTACTGATTCAACCACTTATAACTAAGTTTTAATTGTGCTTTTAATGCTCCTTTAAATTAGAAAATCCCTAAGTAGATATACATCCACTCTATACATAACATTAATTAAAACTATTCATGTTATAATTACTCACTTACCCATGGGAATTAAATCACTTGTATTCATTTGTACAGAAAAATAGCGGGGAATGATTTTGATCTAATCTCGAGTTTGTACATTACCCTACTTCTTCTTTTTTTCCACATGTATCAATAATTATTAGGACTGACGGCCAAAATATCAAACATGTGCCTCAAAGAATAAAATTAAAAATGACACCATTTTAGAAATAGTATCCTCTCAACCAAATTTAGAATTATTCTAACTTTATTAGAGTCCACCAGATCCCTTTTAGAAAGTCCACATCGCACTTTCCCACTTGCTTGTTACAAAATACAGGACATGGTTGGGGCACTCACGAGATGGTGGGGAGCGATCAAGATCTCATCTCCATTCTACCTTCCATCAACCATTGATTTCATCCCTTATGAAGAAAACTGCGGTCCTTAAAAACTTTAGTGGGTCCCACAATAATGATAGATGTCACCTCACTCACTAGCCCATGGAACTGATGTCGCCTCGCTCACTAGCCTGTGGAACTATCTTTCCTCATTGTTGTAGATGAATAGGTGCATGGGGAATGGTTCTAACGAGAACACATGTTATGACATCCACCATTGATCTTCCTTCGGACCACGTCCACTACCATTTTGGGGATACCAATCCAATCATTAAACACAACATGTGGCCATTTCTCACTAGCCCATGTCTTTAAAAAAACATGAAATAAATTAAGATAGGCACGTGGGGAGTAGCATAAATGTGGCCACAAATTCAATCCTACAACCATCGATCTTCCTTGAATGGTGCCAATCATCTTCACAAGGGAGATCAGGCCCACCAACACATTAGACGCATGGTCGAAGCTTTCCAGCCCATGTGAATAAAATATAAAGAAACAATCAAGTGTGGGCACATGAGGAATGGTTATGATCATTTCCCCATGATCGGGTGGTCAGCATGAAGTTCTAGTTTTGCACATGCCACAAAATTTAAGCATAAAATGGGGCCACCTCTAGGCGAATAGGATATTGACCCATAAGAACAAAGGCTAAGGATTTAAAACATTAAAATCAAGCCTTGACCATAGGGAGATTTCACATTAAAAGGGACCAAGCTAACCGATGAACCTAAATGCAAGTGGCCAGTAGATACATGACTTTAATGGCATATGTTGATAACTCAAAGAACTAGAAACTAGGATTATTAGGTCAACATAAAAATAGAACTACCAAGGGTTTCTTGATTTATAGGCCAATTTTTGGGAGGTTTTATTAAAAAAAAACCCTAACACATTGATGAGGATATGACCTAAAACTAGAAACAAGGGCCCAAGCCAGACTTTGCACAATTTTAGGGTAGAACCAAGAATTTTTGTTAAGGGTTCCAACAGGGTCTATGAGTCCCATCCAGATGGGACCTATATGGTACAAGTGTTGTATGAGTTTGATTTGGCCACATTTTAGGGTTTTGAGCAAGAAATTGGGGTTTTAAGTTCAAATTTAGTTAATGTCAGCTTCTCGGATCTAATAAATGGTAAATTAGATGAGGTTCCTATATAAAAAAGGTCTCAAATAATCATTTCACCTAAGAATTCATGATATCATCATAGGAAATCAAGAGTTAAGCATTCCAAGACTTCACAAGAGTATTTAATGAGTTTAAAAGAGCATTTGTAAGGCATTCAAGGGCAGTTTTCTTCATCATTTTTTCCAACAATTCAAGATCCATTATCATTTCAAGGACATAAAGAATCAAGCATGTTGTTGATTCATTATTGTGATGTAGAATTCAAGATCTAGCATTAAGCATTGTTCAACATCTAATTCAAGATCAAGATCTACATTCTACATGGTCACTTCATGTTAGATTATTGATTTATATCTTAAGACATCATTCGAGCTATCCTTTTTCATGTTTCATATTTCATGTTTCATGTTAATATTTTATTTTTTCATCACAAGGTTTAATTACCTAAATGGGGTTTGACCTAGGAAAACCCCTATTCCCTAACAATCAACAAGTTTTTCTCTCTCTACATGTGTGATTGAAAATATAGGTGTCTTGAAGCTTCAAGGATATTTGAAGACTAATTTAGAAGATTAAAGAAAGTTATCCAAGTTGTCTCCTTATTTATAAGATTAGAGAAAGTAACCTATAGGCTAGAATACAAAGTTTCAGATTCAGAAACAATGTTTGGAAGGAAGAGAAGAGATAGGAAAGTAGATTAAGGTCTTAACCCCTCAAAAAAGTAGAGTGGAACTGATACACCACTTGTGGTGTATGAGTCCCAATACATCTCATTTTCAAGATTTTAATGAATTCAGATCAACCACTGTGAGATTCCAATTTTGGTACAAAAATGTTAATTTGGGACTAAATCATCCAAACTAGTATATGAGTCAAATTGGGCATCAAACAACAATATTTCAGGATTTTGGAAAAAAAATTACCTTATCACTCTCCTAGGTCCATCTATGTAATTTCTTAGTCTTTTATTCTACATTTCAATTTCATTTCCTAGGTCATTTAGTTAGGTTTTGCATGATACTTTGCATCCCACTTAAATTTCTTATCTTTCCAAGCCCTAGCTTGGTGGTGAACTCTTCTTTAGTCATTAATCATACTGTAGGACATGTAACACCCCGCCATGTAACCTAAAAGAATGTTGCAATGTCTACAATAGTGTAATAGTTTTTTTAAAAAAGTGAATACATGTTCCTGATTAATGCAAACATTCCCTAAGATACGCGATGACACACTACATGTAAATCCCATAGATGAAAAAAGTAATTAACATATCATGTGTTTAATTCTCATAAACTTAAGAGCATACATTCATTAACAAATAAATCATCATTAAAGAACAAATATGATTCTTTCTTTACATTGCAATTATAATAACATTTACAATACTCATTTCCAAATGAGGTAGCTCATACAAAAGTGTACAATTACATGTTACAAAAGTTCTCCCTGATTACAATTGAGGAGTGATACATAAATAAGGTATCCACTGATACTAATGATAATTATGAGAAAGTACATATCCACGCATGAGCTCTTCAATCAAAAGTATTTGTCGCCATGAACAAGAACTGGGGACCCAACGGTGTAAGGTGCATGTTCCGCCCAAACAAGTGGTACCCATAAGGCCACCCCCCATGCTAGGAGCTAGTAAAAAGGTTCCCTAGACATAACCTACAAACCCTAGACACAAGTGAAATCATAGACAAAACTATATAAGTGAAAACTTAACTTAATGGTTACATTCTTTCCAGAATTGAAGGATCAAATACACTAAGTTCACCAGGATACTGTTATTATAGGTTGAGTGTCATCACAATGTTGTATAGGTTACCCAGATGAATCTTCCTAGGTTCTAACCCCATCTTGAGTTACCCTGGTAACCTCTTACGAAACCCAACCCCAAATGCAATTTGTTGTGGAATCAAATATCTTTCATAATGACTAGATATCAATTTTTCCATTCCAGGCCCTCTCGACTCATCCCAATTTCTGAACTAGCCTAGGTTGAGTCCATGAGTGAGGCTTAATTAATCTAGTTAACGGATTTAGAATACCTAATGTGTTGATTAAGTTTTCACTGATTAACTAACTCTACATGAGTTACCCTCGCACCATTGTGTGTTTTAGCCCTCATAAAGATCCACTCCCCTAATAATAACACAAGGAAACTAATTCCACTAACTATGGTAGACAAGGTGCACATAAACCAACATCGAATACCAACCATATAACAATAGACATCACAACCCCTTCATAAAACCAGGTGTCTAAACCAAATAAAACTATGTGCACTACCCTAGCATGTTCAAAATATGAAACCATCATAAAAACAACTCCCTCATGAAGAAACTATATTTGGAAGACTTAAAATCTCAAATAACCCCAATTTTCCCAATAAGAGCAGAAACAACTTAAAGCAATTCAGGAAAAATAAGAATCTATTATTAGGATTTTCTAAATCCAATCAAATAAACAAAATAAAGCATGAAATTAATCAACTAAAATATAATCCATTTTTCAATTAGAATGAAAATTAAAACTAAGAATTAACTCCAATTTCGCATTCATGCATTATAATGAAATTTTCAATTTCTTTACATAGTACATTTCATTATAAAAATATCTATTTATGATTTTCATATACTAATCAACAATATATTATACATTTAAATAAATACAATTAAAATCATTATAATTGAATATTTATTTAAATATATAACTATATAGATATATTTTTAATTGTCCAAAATAAATCTATAATCACTAATTTTTTTAAACACAATTACAAATCTATATAAATACAATATATATATATATATATATTATATATAACAAATATTATTAATAATATATATTAGATATAAATATACATATTATATTATAATTTAAAAATAAATTAAATTAAACTAAAATTTATAATTTTAATATATACCAAGGCAGGGGTCGGCTACCTTACACAGTCGAACCCCTCCATGGGCATGGCTGTACAGGAAGAACTAGGCGATGCCTTCATAGTCGACTCCCTTATGAGGAATGGCTATGGGGGAATAGCCCCCTACACCTCCCTTAATTTTTTTATTTTTATATTTTTTTTCTAAAATAATGACGAATTTCGCCTGTACGGTGATATCTTTTTTTATTTTTAAATAAAATTCAATGAACATTCTACATAATTTTAGAGGCATATTTTACATCAATATGCATATGCATATATATATATATTTAAATATATATATATATATATATATATATATATATATATATATATATATATATATATATATATATTTATATATATATATATATTTAAATATATATATATATATTATAAAATATATATATATATATATATTAAAAAAAATATATATATATAAACAATAAACCAGAAAGATTGTTGGGGAAGAGAAAAAATTTTAATAAAGAAATTTCTATAGGAGAATTTAATTAAACAAAAAAGAGGTTTCAATTTCTCAATTTTGATAGAGGGTTTCAATTTCCGCAAAGAGATTTCATTCACAATCTAAATTCTCAAAATATTTTCTATAGGAAATCTTTAGCAAAGTTCTTCCCAGAGGTTTATGTGTCCACGAATTTATCAAAGAACTTCATTTATAAATCTACTAAGATTTATTTTGTTTTCTTTTGATAATTTTCTATTGTTCAACAATAACCTTTTGCGATCCTCTCTGATTTTACTATAAAGTTTTTGTTTTGAAATTTTACACAAAGAGGTAACAAGTTTTATATAGAAATGTTTTCAAAAAAATTTTACCGAGAAGTATAGAAATTTCAATCAAATATTCTTCTACAGGCAATCTTTTTATTTTACAAATTTAACAAAACTTCTACAAAATTAAATCTTTATACATAAAATATTTTCAAATCACAATACAACTAACTAAATAGAAAAGAACTTGTTTTCCTGTAGCTTGAAGAATTAAAAGTTGAAGAAAAGCTTTGCCTGTTGAGTGCAACTTCCAGAAAGATGCAAATTACTGAACTAGAAAATAATCCCTAGAACCTCTTCTAGAATTCTTTAAAAAATAAAACCCCAAAAATAAAATAACAATTTTTCTAGCAATTCTCTATTTCTTTTTCTTTCCTGTGAAGTGCCTTCTTATTTTTTCCTAGTTTTGGCAATATTTTCTCTAAGAAAATCCTCAACAGCAATTTGCGTTTAATTTTACTAATACACATGGAAAATCAAAAATATCTTCTAAAAAACTCACAAATATTGTCTTTTAACAATTATAAAGAATTCTTCTATTTTATAGAATTTAAAAATAAAAAAATTATTTTCATTTTTTTTAAAACAAATTTAAAATTCCAATTCACTCAAAAGAATTTAAATTATGTTTAATCTAATCACTCAATAATAGGAAATTAAATCAATTAATTAATTTATTTAATAAAATAACTTTAATCACAATGATTAAATTATCTTACCAAATAGACTAATTTAATTAATTAAATAAAATATGAAGCTTTTAACTACAATATTTAAAATTAATTAAATAAACACTAAATTATAAAGAACATTAATCTAACATTAAATTCAAAAAATAAACCTTGCATAACAAATAACAAGACAAACATAGATGTGACAACCAAACATACTGGACCTAAACTAAGGACATACTATGACTAGGTTTGAGGCTAGACTAGGAAAAACCTTGTTACTATCTCCCAATCAACATTACCGTTGAGCTTGGACATGCTCAAACTTGTGAAACCAGGTGGAGTTGGTGTCATGTACCTGCAATCCTCCAATCAAACATATAACATACATGTATATAATCCATTATTCAAGCACACTGTGAAGAGAAAATCGTGGAAATCACAAGGCACTCGCAAGCGAGTGATGCAACTCTATTCTCCTCACCAATTCAATATCACATCAAACTGACAAAATAAATATCAATTAATCTACCACAAGCATATATAGTAAAACAAAATCTCAAGTAAACATCTATGCTAACACAAAGCATGTCAGAAATAATCACCACCAAACAATGTATCATCACAACATAAAATAAATCCACCATGGCTCTACTGTTAGTAATCAAATACATCAAAACCAAGTATCAGGGTTTATCAAAGTAAAAACATACTGTTAGAAAACATAATCAAAATGGAGGGGTAGAACATTATCCCCCTAGGATCAGGCTTACTCCTGAAAGCCTGCAAATATATAGGGATAAAGCTCCCTCATGTTTGTTGCATCCTCTCAAGTAGCAGATGCCTCATGGCTAGGATCTCATTAGATCCTCACTTGGTCAACGTCTCGACCCTTGAGAATGATCCTCCGGTGCTGAAGAATGCCCACAAGCTCCAAATCCTACTGCTCGTCCTCTACCTAGAACACATTCCAATCAAGTACATGAGAAATATCAGGATGATAAGGTCTAAGAACTGAAACATGGAAGACATCATGAATACATGAAAAACTGGGTGGTAAGGTGAGTCGATACACCACACGACCAATCCTCTCTAGAATCTCAAATGGCCCAACAAATTGAGGTGCAAGCTTAGAGCCTTTTCCATAATGGATTGGACTCTTTTGCGGTCGCACTCGAAGAAATACTCTATCACCAACTGAAAATTGGCGGTCCACTCTATGCACATCGGCATACTTCTTTTGTCTATCCTATGATGCTATCAGATGTTCTCTAATGCGATCAACCTATTGCTCCATGTCTCAAAGCATCTTAGGTCCAAGTAACACTCTATCCTCAAGTCGATCCCAACTCAATGGAGTCCGACAAGGACATCCATATAATGCCTGAAAGGGTGGCATACCTATGGAACTTTGATATCCATTATTGTAAGAAAATTCCACTAAGTATAGATAATCTTCCCAATGTGATTGTTGGTCCATTACATATGTTCTAAGCATATCCTCAAGAATTTGATTGACTCTCTTTGTTTGACCATCGGTTTCAAGATGACATGCTGAACTAAAGTTCAAATTTGTACCGAGAGCATGTTGTAATTAAGTCCATAGGGCTGAAGTAGACCCGTGATCTCTATTTGATATAATCCTACAAGGCATTGCATGCAACCTCAAAATATCCTCCATGAATATCCTAGCTACAGATGAAGCATTATAAGATGATAGAACTAGATAAAAATGTGCTACCTTAGTCATTTTGTCAACAGTAACCATAATGGCATCATGTCAACTTGACGACATAGGTAATCCAACAATGAAATCAACTGATATAATATCCCATTTACATTATGGAATGAGATGTGGCTGCAATAATCCAACGGGATGTTGATGCTAAGCTTTGACTCTCTGGCACTCAAAACATCTTGATACAAAATCAGCGATATCACATTTCATATCGGGCCAAAAGTAAAACTGTCAAAGATCCACATGCATCTTCTTAACACCAGGATGAGCTGAGTATGGAGCTCGATGTGCCTTAGTCATAATCAACATGTGAAGACCTTCTAAATACGCTACATAGATATGATCTAATGTCACAATAAACCATCTGGTTCAAGTGTATACCCTATAAATCTACCCTCTAGAGGTCTACCTAATTCAATCTTCATCTTCACCTCCTAATACAATCTATCTATAGGAAGTGCTGCTAAAATTTGGCTCCTCAAGTCAACTCTAAGAGTGATAGCAGAAATCACATGTCATCGGCGACTGAGAGCATCAACCACTACATTTTCTTTTCCCTAAACATATTTCACCTCAAAATCATATTAACACAAGAACTCCATCCACCTTCTCTATCTAGCATTCAAATTAGGTTGCGTAAAAATATATTGCAAACTACGGTGATCACTATGAAGTTCAAAGCGGTGACCCAATAAGAAATGCCTCCATCAAACCAATGAATGAACAATTGTAGCAAGCTCCAAATCATGAGTGGGATAATTCAGTTTGTGATCCTTGATTTTGCGAGACTCATAAGCGATCACACGTCCTTCTTGCATCAATACTACTTCTAAACCCTCCAAAGACGCATTAGTGCAAACAACAAAATCCTCAGCAGGATTAGGAGCAACCAATATAGGCACACTAGTCAAATTTTCCTTAAGTGTCTGAAAAGCCAACTAACACTACTTTGTCCACACAAATTTCTTCCCTTTCCTCTGAAGAGAAGTAATGGGGTGCCCAATCCTAGAAAACCCCTAAACAAACCATCTATAATATCTAGCAAGATCCATAAAACTACAAACCTCAGCTACGTTGGCAGGAATGAGCCAATAAATAATGGCTTGGATCTTCAAAGGATCCACAACAATACCCTTTCCAGAAATCACATGACCAAGGTATTTCACCTCAATCTGAAAGAAGTCACACTTCTTCAGGTTTGTGTACAATTGATTCTCCCTCAAACACTGCAATACCTGCCTCATATGCTCTTCATGCTCCTTCATTTTTATTGAATAGATTAAGATATCATCAAGAAACACAAGAAAAAAATGATCAAGGTATGTGCAAAAGACACCATTCATCAAACTCATGAAAACCGATGGTGCATTTGTTAATCCAAACGATACTTTTTTGAATTCATAGTGCCTGTAACAAGTTCAGATTGTTGTTTTATGAATCTTCGCTTCTACAATGCGTTACTGATGGTAACCTAATTTCAGATCAATCATAGAGAGCACATTAGCTCCCTTGATCTGATCAAAAATATCATCAATTATGGGTAAAGGATATCGATTCTTTATCATTACTTTGTTTAATTGACGATAGTCAATACACAATGTAAGCAATCTTTCCTTCTTGTTTATGAGGATGACAGGTGCTCCCCAAGGAGAAACACTCAGACAAATAAAACCCTTATCTAAAAGTTCCTCCAACTAGATACGAAGCTCTTCTAGTTCCTAAGTAGTATTCTGTATGGGGCTCAAGATATAGGGTCTGCTCCAAGAACTAGGTCAACTCTAAAATCAATATCTTGTTTCAGTGGCATACTAGAAATATCACTAGGAAATACATATATGAATTCCCTAAGGATAGGGTGATCATCAAGAGATATCTCTTGACTCTCCCCTACCTCCAAGTCATTAATTTTTGTTGCAAACAGTTGACAACCCTGATGAAGACATCTCTTCAATTGCATAACAGAAATCATCCATCAAGAGATAGGTCTTTGAACACCTATGATCTCAACTTTTGCACCTATGTCATTAATACAACTTATTGTCTTTAGTCGACAGTCAATCACAACATAATGAGATTCTAACCAGTCCATACCTAAAACAATATCATGCAAACCAAGGGGTGTAACATGAAGATCTACTAAGGTAGATAATGAACCAATTCTTAGTCCACAATTGCATACAAGGTTCTCTACCACTACTTTCACCCCAAAAGAGAATTCTACTTGCCACTTACCACCTTGCTTTATCACCACAAGACCACATCACTCAATAGTAGGTGATATAAACAAATCAATAGCTCTAGAATAAAAAAGAATAGTAACATTAGTACCCTGTAACTGACCTGAAGTCTCGACCGATGTATTCTGATGATCGACATAGTAGTTATTTACCACAACATAAACTGTATGAGAACATCTTGCATCTCCAACTGTAGGCTCAAAAGTTGTCAGTCGCCGACCAAATCCTGATGAAGCTCTCACAAGAAACTGCCTAGAAATATGTCCCTGGTGACCACAAGAATAACAACCAGTACCTCAACCAAATCCTCTACCACCCAAAGGTGCATTGGATTGCTAAAAGCTTCCTCTACTAACAGTAGACTATCAACTCTACACTGGCTGATCCTGTTGATTGCGCTTATTGCGCCACTAGTTACAGTTCTTTCTTGATTGAGAATTATTACCCTACTAAGGCTGTGAATTATTTTTCTTCTATGGATTACGCTATTGTTGCTACTTTCCACCCTTAGCGAGTGTCTGTTGGTTCCTAAACAAACATCCTATCTATATCTATCCACCTCGTGGACCAAATCCTGCTATAGGTACACTACCTATCTAGACACCTATATGTCCACCCAATGCCAGAGTCAGATTCTCCTCCACAATACGTGCTTTCTCAACTGTAACCTCCATAGTCTTTGATTTGAAGACTCTAACTCCTCCACTAATACGGGGGTTCAAACCCCTGATAAAATATTATACCAACATCGTCTCATCATCTCCAATTCTACCATATTGTTTGAGCTCATAAAATTTTCACTCATACTACTCAATAGATAAAACCATCTAACACAAATCTTGAAACTCATCAGCTCGTTGTTGTCTCCAATGCTTAGATAGGAAATGTGCTCTAAATCTTTCTAAGAACATTTCCCAAGAAATTGACCCAATCTCTAGATAGAGCTTATGCTCCTCCAAACACCACCAAGTAGAGGCAAAACCTCTCAGATGCATGATGGCACATCTAGCTCGGGTATTGCTACCATATGGTTGCATAGAAAAACATCTTCCCAAGTTTAATAACTAGGTCTCTGCTTCTAGACCACCACCTGTGCAATCAAATGTAGGAGGGCGTGCCCTCAACAAATCACTCATATGTCCTACAACTATGGTATCCTGCTCTATAGTACTAACAATCCTCCTAGGATATCTATCACATTCCCTAACCACCTCCTGATCAACTTCTTGCCTCAGACCAAGTCTGACAAGTACCTCTTCTAGCAAGGGACGCAACTGTGCTCCCTTAACCTTAGGCTGAATCAAAATTTGTTCCCCACTTGTTTGTTCCAACTGATGACTCAACTATTCAACATACTTTCTCTCATGGGAGCTCTAAGGGGGAGTAACATGGGGATTCGGCCCACGGCCTCCACCTCGACCTTGACCATGACCTCTACCATGACGTCTAGGCATGATCCTACACAAAAAAAAACAAAACAAGTCTCAAATACAAAACAAACTAGCCTAACAGAAAACAATACTACATAGTCTAACATCTAGGACAACCTAATGGGCTCACAATTACCCAAAGCATCCAGTGTTAGAACCTTTGCTCTGATATCAATCTATAACACCTTGCCACATAAGCTAAAAGAATGTTGCAATGACTATGATAGTGTAATAATTTTTTTTTAAAAGTCAATACATGTTCTTCATTAATGCAAACATTCCCTAAGATACGCGATGGCACACTACATGTAAGTCCCATAGATGACAAAAGTAATTAACATAGAATGTGTTTAATTCTCATAAACTTAAGAGCATACATTCATTAACAAATAAATTACATCATTAAAGAACAAATATGATTATTTCTTTACATTGCAATTATAATTACATTTACAATACTTGAATTTCCAAGTGAGGTAGGTCATACAAAATTGTACAATTATATGTTACAAAAGTTCTCCCCGATTACAATTGAGGAGTGATACATAAATAAGATATCCAATAATACTAATGATAATTATGAGAAAGTACATATCCACACATGAGCTCTCCAATCAAAAGTACTCATTGCCACGAACAAGAACTTGGGACCCAACAGTGTAAGGTGCACGTTCCACCTAACCAAGTGGTACCCTTAGGCCCACCCCCCATACTAGGAGATAGTAAAAAGGTTCCCTAGACATAACCTACAAACCCTAGACACAAGCAAAATCATAGACAAAACTATATAAGTGTAAACTTAACTTAATGGTTACATTGCTTCAAGAATTGAAGGATCAAATACACTAAGTTCACAAGGATATTGTTATTATAGGTGGAGTGTCATCACAATGTTGCATAGGTTACCTAGGTGAATCTTTCTAGGTTTTGACTCCCATCTTGAGTTACACTGGTAACCTCTTACGAAACCCGACCCCACATGCAATCTGTTGCGAAATCAAATATCTTTCATAATGACTAGATATCAATTTTTCCATTCTAGCCTTCTCGACTCATTCCCAAGTTTGAACTAGCCCAGGTTTAGTCCATGAGTGAGTCTTAATTAATCTAGTTAAAGGTTCTAGAATACCTAATGTGTTGATTTAGTTTTCATTGATTAACTAACTCTACATGAGTTATCCTGGCACCACTGTGTGTGTTAGTCCTCATAAAGAGCCACTCCCCTAATAATAACACAAGGAAACTAATTCCACTAACTTTGGTAGACAAGGTGCACATAAACCAACATCGAATACCAACCATATAACAATAGACATCACAACCTGTTCATAAAACCAGGTGTCTAAGTCAAATAAAACTATGTGCACTACCCTAGCATGTTCAAAATATGAAACCATCATAAAAACAACTCCCTCATGAAGAAACTATATCTAGAAGACTTAAAATCCCATATAACCCCAATTTTCCCAATAAGAGTAGAAACAACTTAAAGCAATTCACACAAAATAAGAATCTATTATTAGTATTTTCTAAATCCAATCAAATCAATAACATAAAGCATGAAATTAATCAACTAAAATATAATCCATTTTTCAATCAATATGAAAATTAAAACTAACAATTAACTCCAATTTCACATTCATGCATTATAACAAAATTTTCAACTAATTTACATAGTAGATTTCATTATAAAAATATCTATTTATGATTTTCATATACTAATCAACAATATATTGTACATTTAAATAAATACACTTCAAATCATTATAATTGAATATTTATTTAAATATATAAATATATACATATATTTTTAATTGTCTAAAATAAATCTATAATCACTAATTTTTTTAAACACAATTACAAATCTATATAAATACAATATATATCTATTATATATATAAGATATATTATTAATAATATATATTGCATATAAAATATATATATTATATTATAATTTAAAAATAAAATAAAAATAAATTAAATTAAATTAAAATTTATAAGTTTAATATATACCAAGGCAGGGGTCGGCTGCCTTACACAGCCGAACCCCTCCATGGGTGCAGCTATGCAGGCAACGTTGGGCATTTCCCTCATAGCTGGCTCCCTTATGGGTAACGGCTGTACAGGAATAGCCCCCTACGCCTCCCTTAATTTTTTTTTTATTTTATATTTTTTTTCTAAAATAATGACGAATTTCGCCTGTATGGCGATATCTCTGTTTCTTGTTTTAAATAAAATTCAATGAACATTCTACATAATTTCAAATGAATATTTTACATAAATATGCATATATATATATATTCAAATATATATATATATATATATATATAAGCAATAAACCAGAAAGACTGTTGGGGAAGAGAAAAAATTTTAATAAAGAATTTTCTACAGGAGAATTTAATTAAACAAAAAAAAGGTTTCAATTTCTCAATTTTGATAGAGGGTTTAAATTTCCATAAAGAGATTTCATTCACAATCTAAATTCCCAAAATCTTTTCTACAGGAAATGTTTAGCAAAGTTCTTCCCAGAGGTTTTTGTTTCCTTGAATTTATCAAAGAACTTCATTTATAAATCTACTAATATTTCTTTTGTTTTCTTTTGAGAATTTTATATTGTTTAACAATAACCTTCTATGATGCTCTTAGATTTTACTATAAAGTTTTTGTTTCAAAATTTTACATAGAGAGGTAACAAGTTTTCTACAGAAATATTTTCAATAAAATTTTACCAAGAAGTAGAGAAGTTTCAATCAAATATTCTTCTACAGGAAATATTTTTATTTTACAAATTTAACAAAAATTCTAAAAAATTAAATCTTTATACAGAAAATATTTTCAAATCACAATACAACTAACTAAACAACAAAGAACCTACTTTCTTGTAGCTTGAAGAATTGAAAGTTGAAGAAAAGCTTTGCTTGTTGAGTGCAACTTCCAAAACCCTTTCCAAACCTCCACTTCCAAAAAGATGCAAATTACTAAATGAGAAAATAATCCTGAGAACCTCTTCTAGAATTCTTTAAAAACCAAAACCCTAAAAATAAAATAAATTTTTTTCAAGCAATTCTCTATTTCTTTTTCTTTCCTGTGAAGTGCCTTCTTGTTTTTTCCCAGTTTTGGCAATATTCTCTCCAAGAAAATCCTCAACAACAATTTGTATTTAATTTTAATAACACACATGGAAAATCAAAAATATCTTTGAACAAATTCACAAATATTTTCTTTTAACAATTATAAAAAAATATTCTATTTTATAGAATTTAAAAATTCAAAAATTATTTTCATTTTTTTTAAACAAATTTAAAATTCCAATTCACTCAAAAGAACTTCAATTATATTTAATATAATCACTCAATAATAGGAAATTTAATCAATTCATTAATTTATTTAATAAAATAACTTTAATCACAATGATTAAATTATCTTACCAAACAA
>VDFB02341040.1:0-17793 GCA_007258455.2 Sequoia sempervirens | reverse complement strand
AACTACTACACTATACTCAACCTTTGTAGATGTTAATACAATAAAATATTACTTCTTGTAAGACCATGTAATGGGGAAAAACCAAGGAAAAAAAGCCAAAAGTGGACTTCCTATCATTAATATCACTAGCCCAATTTGAGTCAGTGAAGCCAACTATTTGAGAATCTCTTGATGTATAGTGAATACCATAATGTGAGGTGCCTTGAATATATCTCAAAATACATTTGGTATCTTACCAATTATTCTCATGTTGATCGTGAGAGAATTGAGAGACAAGACCAACTGCAAAAGAAATATTAGGACATGAATGTGCCAGGTACAAGAGACTACCAACCAAATACTTGTATAATGTAGCATCTACTAAAGGAGTAGAACAAGTGAAAGATAATAAAACACCTAACTAAAATGGTGTGGGGGAAAGTTTTCAATCAAGCACACCAAATATTTGAAGCATGTCAAGAGTATACTTTTGATGAAAAATGGAAATCCCATCCAATGACTAAATAACTTGTAAACCAAAAAAGTAGTGTAGAAGGCCGAGATCTATCATCTCAAGATTCTCCACCAAAGCTTGTTGAACACTTTGGATCATAGAGGATGAACCACTTTTAAGAATCAAATCATCTACATATAGCACAAGAATAAAAATATCACCTCTCGTCATTGGATGTACATTATGGGATCAGAATGACATTGTGTGAAGCTAAAAGAAAGAAAAAAAGTATCCATCTTCTCATATCAAGTTTGAGAGACTTGTTTGAGTCCATTTAATGAACAACAAAGCTTGCATCACCATCATCTTCAAGATATAAAAATCCTTAAGAGATAAAGAGAGAGATGGAGCATCACCCTCATCCTCAAGATATAAACATTCCTCAACAGATAAAGAGAGAGTAATAGACAGCGAGGGAGAAACTATTGATGAAGAATCCATATGAGGAAAGTTCTCATCAAATTGGACATCCCACCTAAACAAGACATGTTTGGAATCACGATCAAACAACCTATATACCTTAACATCCTCACAGTAGCCATTAAAGATGAGTGGTTGGATTTTCCTCTCCATGGCTCTTTGCTGAGATTTTGGAATGAATGCCCAAGCCTCACTATGAAAGATTTTGAATGAAGATACATTAGGCTTGAAGTGGGACCAAGCCTCCTTAGGAGTCATATGTCACAATTCCTTATGAGGCACATGATTCTAAATGTAATTGGCACAATTCAACCAAAAAATAAGAATCCATATCTCGTGATTAAATCATACATTTGACCATTCCCATAAAGTTTTATACTTTCGCTCAACAACACCATTCTATTGAGGGGTGTATGGAACTATAAGTTGATGTTGAAGAGCATGTTGGATGTTGTGGTTGTGTTTCTGATATGTGGTTGTCATTGATGTCAACACTATTAGCATTGTTGCATTAGAAGTTGTATATGTCGA
Organism: Sequoia sempervirens; assembly: GCA_007258455.2. NCBI lineage: Eukaryota > Viridiplantae > Streptophyta > Pinopsida > Cupressales > Cupressaceae > Sequoia > Sequoia sempervirens. Next base: position 16,349 of record VDFB02341040.1, on the reverse strand, counting down.
GGATATTGAGAAAATTGTAATAAGAAGTGCTACAGGTTGTCAGTGGTGAAGTGAAGTTCTTTCTGTCAGTGTGATCAATACATTGATTTTCTAAGGTTGTGGACTAAATGGTTTCTTCTTGAGTATGTATAGTTTATCCACATTGAATTTTAGAGATCCGCATGAAGAGTTGATCGAGTTATGGTGATTTTCATTCTCACAGTTTTTCTATCGCTTCAGTTAGTGTTCCTAATTGAAGATCCTGTGATTTCAGTAAGTTTAGTTGCTGCGGATGCTTCTCTAGTGTTTCATGATGCTTGTGGATGTTTCTAGTTCATTCTATATCTTTGTGGCATGTCTGCATTGATTGTTGTGCTCGTGATCCAATATTTTCTCTTGCATGTTCATGTTTTTCATGTTCTTGGCCGACAAGATGTTGAAGCGTGTTGTGGATCTTTGAGGAGAAATTAATTGAAGTGTTTTCATGTTGGAGATGTTGTTTTCGGTCTTGAATATGTTATGGCTGACCTTGGTTGATTTTCATGAGTAATCTTTATTTCTTTTGGGCCAATTGTTTGTAATTATTTTATTATCTTTTTGTGGCCGACTTATAGAAATGTAATTTCTTGTTGCGGATATATAAGAGCAATTGTTTTATCATTTGAAGGCATAAGTGTGGGTGCGAATGTGAAGTGTATGAGTCCAATGTATGAATAAATTTTAGATCATTCGAAGGTAGAGCAAGGAATGAAGAGGAGTGAAGAAGTGTTCATGTGCTTAACCGAAACTATAACTAGGCATCAACAAATGCTATTTTCTCAGTTCAAATGGAATGGTTTTAATCAAAATATTTCTATAAGATAGTGTGTCTTCCTTGGGAAGTGAACCTTGTTGTATTTGAGCAGTGAGCTCTAGGAAGTGTTCCTGAATGCATGTGCATTCCCCATTCATATTTCCTTATACTTTTAACAGGGTATAATCTTGTGGATTGACCTCCACTGTGGTTTTTCCCCTAATAGGGTTTCCATGTAAAAAATATTGGTGTTATGTGTGCTTCTAATGTGTTGTTCATTTATGCTTTCATGATTAATGATTAGATCTCAAATTAAGGTTAATAATTTGAATAAGTTTGAGATTCAGTGACAACTGATTCACCCCCCCTCTCAGTTGTCTACCCTTGAGTTGCCAACAAAGCATGCATAGTACAAATTTATTTGAAATCCTGATTGACATACTCCCCATTTGTTAGTGTATATCCACCTAATAGAAAAATAGATTTCTTATCCATGAATGCCTTTAAAATCCTAAAAGAATCAAATACATTGATTTTGTACTTAAGAAAGTACACCCATGTACATCTATATAATTCATCAATAAATATGAGCATATATTTGGCCCTTGAAAAATAAGGAGTCAAAAATGACATGAGGTCACTATGTACCAACTCTAAGGGTTCCTTAGAATGTGTGACCTTACTTGTAGAAAAAGAATCCCCATGATGTTTACCAAGGGAACAACCTCGACAAACACCATCGATACAAGAAATATTAGGGAGACCTAACAAAAATTCCTGAGTACTCATTTGCTAGAGATATTTGTAATTGACATGATGAAAAAATTCATGCAAAAGCTTACTCATAGAGTCTGTATGTGCTATGAAAAATGAACCTAAACTAGCCAAACTCTCCAAATCATCAAATTGGTATAAACAATAGGATAATCAACACTCCTAGTAGCCACAAAAATATCAGGATCAAAAAGGTTAAGAATAACTGTAAGGAAAGCTAAGGTGCAGAAGCAACTCTCCTAACGTCAAAACCACAGGGAAGAATGCAGAGATACCTTTAAATTTTACAACTACAGTCCAAATAAGATGCACTTGAAAGAGATAACAGAAACAGAGAATTAGAAATACACATATGAACACCAAATTTATGTGGGAAAACCCTTACGGGAGAAAAACCTACCACACCAAGAGAAGTCACTTTGTATTACAGTAATGAAGATTACATACAGAGATCAGACTTATCTTTCTGATGTCAAAATTACAATAACTTTCACTATGACCAACCCTGTACAGAAGATTCCAGTTACAATATACTCATAATAGAATTCACACTAATCACCCTTCGAACTATTCATCCAACAGTATATTCAATCATCGAACCATCCATCGAACTAGACTACTTCTGTAATCTCTGAGTATATCCATGACACCCCTATTTGTCTAACTTCCTCTTAGTAACGGCCGCAACAATCCAACTGCTAGCAGTTCTCATTCGACTTTTTTGATTGGTCAAATACAAGCCACATAGGATAGTCTTCACTTGGTCAAAGCGTTCAACTTGTGTTGGCATGTCAGTGAGACACTAACTGTGTCTCCCCGATGCCACATGACCTATCTATCAATATCGCCAAGAGTCCATACTCTCGGCAAGATGATACTCCGAGTCCAGAAAGCTATCTCTAAGACATCCCCTTGTCACCAAAACCTCATACCGATGATCATCACTTGTATCACTATCACCAAGACCTATCGCTTTTGCTGAGAGATCATACTGAGCCTTTATGTTACACCGAAACATTCAATAGTTGGCAAGACTTATCGCTTTTTCTAGGAGATCATACCGAGGTTCACAAGTTATCCCAAAGTATTTGAATCCATCGCCAAGACTTATCGCTATCGTTGAGACGTTACTCCAAAGTCTTAAGTCATATTGAGCACCAAACAATAGTCGACAAGACGTCTCTCCATCGCTAAGAGTTATTAGTGAACCCTTAGTGTTACTCCATAGCGAACCCTTAGTGTTACCCCGATGCCTCCACTTGTCACCTAGAGTCTCCCCGATATTCGATAAGAGTGGCCTGTTGGCCAGAGATATTCATATTGGTAAGACTTCATATCGAGCCACTATGTTACTCTGAGTGCATACTATCAGCGAGACTTTCCTTCATCACTGAGAGTTCATAGCGAAGCCTCCGTGTTACCCCGAAGACTCCAATCGCCATGAGTCTCCCCGACCACCACTTGACACTAACCCATCAGCAAGAGATCAACTCGGGCAGAGTGAGATATAAATTTTCATAGTTATAGATACATTCAGCATGACTGAAGCAAGGCCACAGTGACCAGAACTGTTCACCAAGGTTTCAACTGCTAGTCGGCTATACACAAAGCATGTCACACCAACTTGGCTCTCTTAGAGGTTTCAGCCTATGGGACTGAGGCAAATATTTCCAACAATATCCCACTTGAAGAAGATCACACAGGCACCTCCAAAGCACAACAAAACTAATGAAATTCATGGGCACTAAGGCCCATCGAATTGGCACACCACCTGAACTTGTTTGTGCTCATTGGATTCATCAATGCATCTGCAAAATTCTCCAGAGTATCAACTTTTTCCAAAATGACCTTTCCATCCTCCACCATATCTCATACAAAGTGGTATTGTACATCTATATGTTTTGTCTTGGCATGGAAAGTAGGATTCTTTTCCAGACAAATTGCACTCTGAATTTCACAAAAAATAGTTATTTTCCCTGCATCAAAACCATTGTTAGAACACAAACGTTTTAACCAAAATGCTTCTTTACAAGCATGTGTAGCTGCCATGTATTCAACCTCTGTAGTGGACAAAGTGACTACAAGCTGCCACTTACTCATCCAACTCACTGCACCACCATTCATCAAGAAAATGTATCCACTGGTGGACCTCCTGTTGTCAATGTCCCCTGCCCAATCAGAATCCACATAGCCTCGAATACTGAGAGTCCCTTGTGATTCAACCAAGTTCCAATGGTAACACAAAGCATATTTTGAAGTGCCCTTCAAATATTTAAATACTCTTTTCACAGCATCCCAATGTGTCCTTCCAGGATTAGCCATAAACTGACTAAGTACTCCCACTACTTGGGCAATGTCTGGCCTTGTACAGACCATTGCATACATAAGACTGCCAACCGCACTAGCATAGGGTACACTGGTCATGTCCTCCATCTCAATAAGAGATTTTGGATGGTCTTCAATAGATAGCTTTGTTCCCTGCAAGACTAGAACAACTAGTTGCTTGCAATCATTCATGCAAAATCTCTCTAGAACAGTCCTAATATACTTACTCTTACTGAGCCAAAGCTTTCTACTATTCCTATCCCTAGTTATTTCCATCCCTAGAATATACCTAGTTGCACCAAGATCTTTTATTTTGAACTTAGTAGACAATTGAGACTTAAGATCAAAAATCATCAACTTACTATTGCCTATGAACAACATATCATCAACATAGAGAGCAATAATAAGCACTTGATCACTTTCAACTTTATAATACACAATGATCAGATTTTGATCTTACAAATCCTAAAGACAATACAAAAGTATCAAACTTTTGGTACCACATTCTAGGAGACTGCTTTAACCCATATAGAGACTTCTTTAACTTGCACACCAATTTTTCTTTACCTTTCTCCACAAAGTGCTTAGGCTGGGACATATAAATTTCTTCTTCAAGATCACCATGAAGAAATGTTGTCTTCACATCCATTTGTTCAACCTTTAAGTCATATGCTGCTGCAAGTGACAAAAGAAATCTGATAGATGTCAGCTTAGCTACAAGAGAAAAAATTTCCCCATAATCAATTCCCTGTACCTAGGAATAACCTTTCGCAACCAACCTCACCTTGTACTTTTCCACACTTCCATCCAGATCTATCTTCTTCTTAAATACCCATTTGTAGCCTGTAGTACTCCTCTGGCTAAGGAGTCGGAAGGGAAAGATAGGTCAAGGGCTTCTTCTGGTATTTCATACGTTGAGATTGAATTAATTAAATAAGGGTAATATTAATTATTAAAATGTTAGATTTAATGGTATTTAAATATTTAATTATTTAAATTATTTTTAGAAAAAGTCATGAGTTTATTAAATGTTAATTAAATAATAAATTGTGTTTAATTATTTCAATTAACTCACTGGTCGAAGATAATTATTAGAATAAATTATTAAATTAATTTGATAATATGCCTTGTAAGTAAAAGTTGTAAAAAGCGGAAATTAAAACAAAAAATAAATAAATAGATATTGAAAATAGAATAAATAAATAAATAAAAGAATTCAAAAAAAAACAAAAACAAAAACAAAAACAAAAACAAAAGAAAAGAGCGAATGAGAATGGAGATTTAATAAAAAGCTTGTTTTTTTTTTAAAAAAGCCATAGAAAGGAATATGGTTATCTGGCATGGGAGATCGGGCTTTAGGAGGTCATGGCGTGCTTGGTTAAGAATACAGTAGATCTCGAGCACTAATGGTCTGGATGGAATCAACTACAAGGTAGCTCTTATGGATTTATGCATCTTTCAAATCGGAGAGGCATTATTATTGCGCGGGGAATTCGCCAGGGACAGTGATGGGGTTTTCTTTCATCGGAGATTTATCTTGATTTAAATACCCTCGTTTGAAGTACAAATACTTCAGGCGTATAGTCCTTCTCACCTCCTCGTTGCATTGGTAAGTATTATCTTCTGCTTCAACCTGCATGCTATTGCAACTTTCGTAGAAATTCATTATTAATGCAATTAACTTTATTTGCAATGTACCTTGTTGCCTACTCACCTAGTGTTGTTGTTGAAATCTACCTCAATTGTTCCTTTATAAATCGCGACCAAATGCACCATCCTCTGATTTCAATCATTTATAGTTTCAAGCTTCTTTGGTAACTTCTTGTAATACTCTCAAATTCGGGCAGTAGCATGTCATTTCTCAAATCCTATCGTAGAGGTCGACTTTATCGATCTAGATATTCATAGTATCATTTTATGGTTTAGTTTACCTCTGTTGCGGACCTCACACATCTTGTTAGACACTAGTTTTGGGGAATTGACAAATCGAAAAGTTCAAATTATCTCCCTTTCTATTCGATGTTCATCCTTCTTGATTGGCGTTCTGTACTATAGTTTGCGAGTTGGCAGGCAAACCCTAGTAATGCATTTTGATTTGAAGAATACTGTAGGCTGTGTTTTCAATGTTTTGTTGCTCGCCTCCTCTCTGTAACTATCACTGCAATTATTTCATTTAATTTGACCTTGTGTTATGAAATTTATATGCCTCATCTTAATGATTCTTCGAGTCAAACAATATCAATCAAGTTCATTGTGCTGGGTATCAAAAAAATCCTCCTTGTTAGAGTCAGCTTTCTTGTATCTGCAGGAAGTGAATCTCTCCGGTATGTTTAACCTATACCTTACCTCTTTTTTTTTGGTTATCTTTGTTGGCGTCGTCCATACTCTTCGTCAGTGGTGTTACTTAGCAATGCCAAAAATTCTTCATGATCTTATTACTGTGGTTGTGGTCATATCGGGTTCATTTATACAAGTTGTATATTGAGCAAATCTTTAGTTTAATTTATTGCGCATGGATATTCTTTAGTGTGTAGATCAAGGTGGGATTTTGAACTAGTGTTGTGAGTCTTGCTTACTTTTCCCTCCCTCAGTACAATTCCTCTTGCAACAATCTCAAAGATGAATCTAAGTGCATCATAGCAAACGTCACCCTCAGCAGTGCGTGCATTTTGTGTTTCCTCCATGGCGTGCTAAGCAGCGCCCAGATCCTTCCCCTCTCTTTTCCTTGTGAACAGTTTATAGTGGTTGGTTATCCGGCAAGATAGGAGTCATCTTGGGTGAAATTCGGGTCTCTATGTGCTCTATTCTCATGAATTGATAAATATGTGTATGTGCTTCAGATGATAGCCATTGTTCTAGGATATTACTGAGTTCGCTGTAGTATTAAGTAGTGAAGATTTGTAGTTGAAGTGGTATTAGGGTTCTTAGACAACGATCTGAACATAGTATATTCCTTTAGTGATTTAGAATATATATATAGATAGATAGATAATGATTTGATAGTTAAGGTGTTTCAAACAATAATCTATTCTTCATAGATATATATAGGTATAACAAAATGTTCTCATTTCACACCTTAGTTTATTTTGAAGTGAATATTGCATCTATGTTGTGTATATAGAAATTGATGATAATTGTTGTAACAAAGTGAATCATAGATGAATAGATTAGAATTTTGGACAGCAAGGAAGATAAATTAGCTTAGTATATTTAGGTGGTTTTGGTTACTTGAGTACTTTTAAGTAATTTTTAAGTTTGTAGGGAACTTCGTAGGGTTGAACCGTTAGTGGTAATTTGAACTACATTGCAATTGAATGACCACCGAATTTTTATGAGTGAGTCTTAAATTTTGCTAGAGATCAGTTATTATTAGATTGATATCTAAAGAGCAATACATTTTGGTATATTGAAATTTGTAAGTGAAATTGTATTTAAAGCGTTGTTTTCAACTTACTAAGGATTTGATGCCATACATGTGTGAATCCTATTTATCTTGTTATTACATTTAAGATTGTTTAGTTTTCATTCTAAGACTCCGTATAGGGATTCTTTTATTCTAAGGAAACTAGAATGATATCGAATATCCTTAGAATACCAAGGCATGACCATAGCCATATATATATTGCATTCATGTTTACTACTATGGAATTTGAAAATTGAAATTAATAGCATGCAATTCGTGTGGCCTTGATAAATGTTTAGTGATTCGGCTTTGTAAGTAATTGTGTGTGTTTATATATGTAAGATTATTCAAATAATGTTTCCATTTATATTTTGGAATATTCTATTTAAGTCTGAATTTTATTATATGTATAATATCATGATTAGAATAAGATATTTCTAGGTGTTAAGGTGGAAGATATTATAAGCAATTGATATTTGGGACTATTTGATTTACACAAGTAGATTGGAAATTTAAAATAGGTTATGAGATTGATTCAATTGTGTTAGGTAGTTAGGGGACTCGTTCAAACAATTAGATAGCTTTTGTTAATGTGGAATTCCTTTAAGTCACTTAACAGAGGAATGTCATTTTATGTTAGTTTATAATTGTTTAGGTTATTGTGTTCTTGTTTCATTATGAAATTGATTAAATAAGGAATTACAATTACTCTTGTAAATCATAGGATGTGGACTATTGAATGATGGATTTTGATCCACTTACATTTAGATAAATGAGAAGGCCAATGCAAGTAAATGAATTTAGATAATTTCTTGATTGATTATGTTTCCTTGCATTCTTTTACCATTGGTTCATAAGTCCTTGACAGGGGGTAGTTACTTGTATAACTCTTGAGAGTATGATTGACTTAATTGTCGAGTGGTTCGGTCTTCCAATTGTGAATGCAAGTCGTTAATGGCTACGGTTGTTATGCCTTGTGACCTTTCTTTTGCAAGGATGAATAAATATTTGAATAGGTTATTTTTATTTCACTTTTGCAAGATTATGCTTCCTAGTTCTTCAGTCTTCGGCTTCACCTAAGTGGGTGGCAGCCGCCTAAGCAACTGTCTGGGGTGATGGACCCTAGAAAGGGTTGCATACCCACTCTTCTTGTATGTACTTTTGTATGGGTCACATAATGCTTATGAATAGAGTTTTGAGTTTAGCGTGTTTTCGTGGTGTTGTGTTACTTTTGTGTTGGAGTAGATTCCTCCTTGAAAGTCTTATGAGTAAACCCTTGGTCGGTCAAGTCAATGAGTTGGAGCAACTCAAGTTGTCGAACTACGGTGCCTCTGCGAAGTATATACGTAGGCAAGGCCATCGAGTGATGAGCTCCCGAGGCATTAGGTCGGGCCCCTAGGACTGTTCTCCTGAGACTTGTTTGAGATTTGTCGTTTATTTTCGATAACGTGAAGACTGCCATTGGTTTATATAGCTTCTCTTAGTGATCATGTGCTAACTATATTTGATCTGATGTGTGTACCAAGTCATGTAGACCTTGCAGGTATAGTCATTGGGAGCAAGGACTTGTTGATAAAATAGAATGTAAGAGGTATGTTAAGCTGACCTAAGTAAGTAGACTCTATTGCCAATTTAGTAAATCACTTCTATCTTTGCTTGTACCTTGTGTGATCATTGAGTATAGCTATAAGTAGTGTATAGTGTTGTTGTTATCTTGGTTTCGTAGTTAGTTGTTGTGAAGTAACCTCGCGTGCCCCAGAGAACTAAGTGTACTAGTGTAATGAAATGTGTTATGTGTTTATAGTTAGTGTTCTTGTATGTTCAATTGTAATGTTTTTAAAAAAAATAAATAAATTATTTGCTTTGTCTGTGTTATCTGGGTTGCATGACGGGCGTTACAACTTGGTATCAGAGCAAAGGTTCTAACACTGGGCACTCTAGTTTCATATGAGCCCATTATGTTGTCTGGTTTATATATTCTATCTAGAAGAAAAGTTAGTCTACATGTGCATATGTTATGAAGGCAAAAATGTTATACTGTATGAATAGAGGTGAATGTGAATTTATTAATTGGAGTTGTTAAGTGATCATAGTAATCATGATATTGACTCGTAGCATCATGAGATATATGGAAAATAGTACTTATGGAATGTGATCTTTTGAAGAGTAATGGAGTTGTGCTTGTAATTGTAACCCCTGTAAATGTGAGAAACCAGTAACTGTGCATTGATTGAGTGTTGTGAGTACCCTGTGCTTGCTTTGTGTGCCATGCGATGGTGATACTATGTAGCCATCCATGGGAAAACTATTGTATTTGGTGTGGGATTAACCGTACCATTATGTGTGTATGTTTGTTACCTGATTGAGGGCCAACCCACGTGTGGTTGAAAATCTATACATATAAGAGTAGCCAAAAGTTAGTTTCATGAATTCTTTTCTTTTGGTTCTCTAGCCCCTCAATCTGTGAAGGGGTAGTAGCAGCCAAAAAGTTCCTTGGGCGGAGTGTGTAGCGTACGCATATTGCGACGCAGAGTATTCTTAGCTCAACCGATCCCGAGGAAACGTACTCACTACTTCCCCTTATGATGGATCAGGGTACTTGATTCATATGTGCCAGCCTAAACCCCACAGTTTTGAGTATAGCAGCATTGGTTGTTAGTATTGGTCTGGCCGTCCATAGGGACGTTGAGCTGACATTAGCGAGTGAACCTCGTCCGTATGAGAGGTGAAGCTCGAGTAGCCCCATATTGATATGCCCATATATGTATTGCATACACCGTATTTGCACATGTTCCGACATGATGCAATGGATACGATGCCACACCCCACTGATGTTCCGACACAGTGCTGGTGATGATGCCGTGTTGTTGATGGTAGCGAGCTGGGCTCGAGGACACGATGCCACGTGCTTAGACACGTGAAGGTGCACTATGAGATGTGCTATGATAGCCTACTTGTGTGATGAGCGTAATGGGGCCTCACACATTTGTAGAGGGATACTCATGTTTGCTTTCGACAGTGTTTGGGTCGGTTAGCATATGGGTAGGTCCTGGCCATGTATACCTCTGGCGACGGCGAGTACCTGCGTGTGCCTTTTCCACGAGGTATCGCTATGCGGGGTGTGTCTAGCGCGTGCCTACTTCCGCGGAGCCACGGACACACTGCCATGCGGCATATGACCAGTACGTGCCTTCTCCGGCTGGTGTATGACCACGCCGCACTGAGATGCGATGCAGGATGGAGGCCGAGGTGCACATCCTATGCGGGCAACCAAGGAGTGCGAGGGCCACTTGGTTAGTCCATGTCGCGTGACGACGCAAGGCAGAGTGTAGCCGAGGAGCACACTCTGGGTCATGTGGATGGCGTGCTCACTCCGCACCACATGGAGGCTATTGTATAGCCGGACGTTGTTCCCTCCTTCCTCGTTTGGTGGCTAGTATCTAGTCACGCAGTGTTGTATAGTGCAATTTCTAAGATTGTGAACTTTATTTATAATTCTTGATGATTTTCAACTGACCTGAAAGGCTGACATTTGTTTATGTTTGTTTGTAATGGTTTAGCCACACTTTGTGACTTCGTCTTTCGTAGCCCTCGTGGTTACATATGATTTAGTGTTGACATTGCGCGCATTTATTGCCTTACTGTTGAAATTGAATCTTATTTGATGTTTATTTTATGACTTTGGTGGCTAAACTAGTTTACCTTTGTTGTTTTTGAGGTCGGCCATGTGTTGTATTGTGATTCCTCTCCAAGTACGTATGAGGCGGACTTGGTGAGTGTATACGAGGAAGTAGACGCAGGGAACCTTGAGGATGGGGGTATGTGAGGCTATTTTATAGCTAGGACCCACTACCCACCTATGTGTGATGACTATCTCTTGGAGGCTAACCACCTTGTACAACAGGAGATAGGTCATAGTGGTCTTGTTTGGATGGTCTCGCCATGTGTGTGTGGCCTAACACCATCAAGCCACTGAGTGTGTGAGGTATGGATTATGTGAGATGGATATTGGCTCTTGGCTCATGGATAATGTATCATGGATTAGTATGCTGCTTTCCGGTGTTCAGAGGGACCCTTGTGTAGCCTTGTGATGTGCCTTTTCCGGTGATGTGACTGTGTATGTATGTGTGGAAGAATATTCTTATATTGAGCATATTGATGTAAGAGGGATAACCATGTTGTTCTAAATGTGGGTATATTGTGACTCTGTGGTATAAAATAGATTGGATATTTTTGAGAATCGTAACTTGTGACTTAAAATATGTTATTGAAATATGATATGGTGTGTATTTTTGTTAATTTCAAGTAATCATTTGACGTGTTCTACCTTCTAGGATATTTTGAAGATGATATTGTGTAAATGGAAAATTGAGTTAATAGGAGTACTTGCTATTGTTATTAATGCTGAAACCCAGTATGTTATTGAAAGAGATGTAAGGAATTATAAATAAAAGTAGTTAAGAAGATATTGTTTTCAAATGTGAAGCCGAATAGTGATTCTAATTGCAATGATGCAGAAAGAGGGTGTACATCAATTATAGATTAGATAAATTTTGGTACTAGTATGGTTATGTTTCCTTTTTGAGCCATGTGACTTCCAGGAGTAAGTCGAGTTTTAGGGGGGGAGGATGTAGTACTCCTCTGGCTAAGGAGTCGGAAGGGAAAGATAGGTCAAGGGCTTCTTCTGGTATTTCATACGTTGAGATTGAATTAATTAAATAAGGGTAATATTAATTATTAAAATGTTAGATTTAATGGTATTTAAATATTTAATTATTTAAATTATTTTTAGAAAAAGTCATGAGTTTATTAAATGTTAATTAAATAATAAATTGTGTTTAATTATTTCAATTAACTCACTGGTCGAAGATAATTATTAGAATAAATTATTAAATTAATTTGATAATATGCCTTGTAAGTAAAAGTTGTAAAAAGCGGAAATTAAAACAAAAAATAAATAAATAGATATTGAAAATAGAATAAATAAATAAATAAAAGAATTCAAAAAAAAAAAAAAAACAAAAACAAAAACAAAAACAAAAACAAAAGAAAAGAGCGAATGAGAATGGAGATTTAATAAAAAGCTTGTTTTTTTTAAAAAAAAGCCATAGAAAGGAATATGGTTATCTGGCATGGGAGATCGGGCTTTAGGAGGTCATGGCGTGCTTGGTTAAGAATACAGTAGATCTCGAGCACTAATGGTCTGGATGGAATCAGCTACAAGGTAGCTCTTATGGATTTATGCATCTTTCAAATCGGAGAGGCATTATTATTGCGCGGGGAATTCGCCAGGGACAGTGATGGGGTTTTCTTTCATCGGAGATTTATCTTGATTTAAATACCCTCGTTTGAAGTACAAATACTTCAGGCGTATAGTCCTTCTCACCTCCTCGTTGCATTGGTAAGTATTATCTTCTGCTTCAACCTGCATGCTATTGCAACTGTCGTAGAAATTCATTATTAATGCAATTAACTTTATTTGCAATGTACCTTGTTGCCTACTCACCTAGTGTTGTTGTTGAAATCTACCTCAATTGTTCCTTTATAAATCGCGACCAAATGCACCATCCTCTGATTTCAATCATTTATAGTTTCAAGCTTCTTTGGTAACTTCTTGTAATACTCTCAAATTCGGGCAGTAGCATGTCATTTCTCAAATCCTATCGTAGAGGTCGACTTTATCGATCTAGATATTCATAGTATCATTTTATGGTTTAGTTTACCTCTGTTGCGGACCTCACACATCTTGTTAGACACTAGTTTTGGGGAATTGACAAATCGAAAAGTTCAAATTATCTCCCTTTCTATTCGATGTTCATCCTTCTTGATTGGCGTTCTGTACTATAGTTTGCGAGTTGGCAGGCAAACCCTTGTAATGCATTTTGATTTGAAGAATACTGTAGGCTGTGTTTTCAATGTTTTGTTGCACGCCTCCTCTCTGTAACTATCACTGCAATTATTTCATTTAATTTGACCTTGTGTTATGAAATTTATATGCCTCATCTTAATGATTCTTCGAGTCAAACAATATCAATCAAGTTCATTGTGCTGGGTATCAAAAAAATCCTCCTTGTTAGAGTCAGCTTTCTTGTATCTGCAGGAAGTGAATCTCTCCGGTATGTTTAACCTATACCTTACCTCTTTTTTTTTGGTTATCTTTGTTGGCGTCGTCCATACTCTTCGTCAGTGGTGTTACTTAGCAATGCCAAAAATTCTTCATGATCTTATTACTGTGGTTGTGGTCATATCGGGTTCATTTATACAAGTTGTATATTGAGCAAATCTTTAGTTTAATTTATTGCGCATGGATATTCTTTAGTGTGTAGATCAAGGTGGGATTTTGAACTAGTGTTGTGAGTCTTGCTTACTTTTCCCTCCCTCAGTACAATTCCTCTTGCAACAATCTCAAAGATGAATCTAAGTGCATCATAGCAAACGTCACCCTCAGCAGTGCGTGCATTTTGTGTTTCCTCCATGGCGTGCTAAGCAGCGCCCAGATCCTTCCCCTCTCTTTTCCTTGTGAACAGTTTATAGTGGTTGGTTATCCGGCAAGATAGGAGTCATCTTGGGTGAAATTCGGGTCTCTATGTGCTCTATTCTCATGAATTGATAAATATGTGTATGTGCTTCAGATGATAGCCATTGTTCTAGGATATTACTGAGTTCGCTGTAGTATTAAGTAGTGAAGATTTGTAGTTGAAGTGGTAATAGGGTTCTTAGACAACGATCTGAACATAGTATATTCCTTTAGTGATTTAGAATATATATATAGATAGATAGATAATGATTTGATAGTTAAGGTGTTTCAAACAATAATCTATTCTTCATAGATATATATAGGTATAACAAAATGTTCTCATTTCACACCTTAGTTTATTTTGAAGTGAATATTGCATCTATGTTGTGTATATAGAAATTGATGATAATTGTTGTAACAAAGTGAATCATAGATGAATAGATTAGAATTTTGGACAGCAAGGAAGATAAATTAGCTTAGTATATTTAGGTGGTTTGGGTTACTTGAGTACTTTTAAGTAATTTTTAAGTTTGTAGGGAACTTCGTAGGGTTGAACCGTTAGTGGTAATTTGAACTACATTGCAATTGAATGACCACCGAATTTTTATGAGTGAGTCTTAAATTTTGCTAGAGATCAGTTATTATTAGATTGATATCTAAAGAGCAATACATTTTGGTATATTGAAATTTGTAAGTGAAATTGTATTTAAAGCGTTGTTTTCAACTTACTAAGGATTTGATGCCATACATGTGTGAATCCTATTTATCTTGTTATTACATTTAAGATTGTTTAGTTTTCATTCTAAGACTCCGTATAGGGATTCTTTTATTCTAAGGAAACTAGAATGATATCGAATATCCTTAGAATACCAAGGCATGACCATAGCCATATATATATTGCATTCATGTTTACTACTATGGAATTTGAAAATTGAAATTAAGAGCATGCAATTCGTGTGGCCTTGATAAATGTTTAGTGATTCGGCTTTGTAAGTAATTGTGTGTGTTTATATATGTAAGATTATTCAAATAATGTTTCCATTTATATTTTGGAATATTCTATTTAAGTCTGAATTTTATTATATGTATAATATCATGATTAGAATAAGATATTTCTAGGTGTTAAGGTGGAAGATATTATAAGCAATTGATATTTGGGACTATTTGATTTACACAAGTAGATTGGAAATTTAAAATAGGTTATGAGATTGATTCAATTGTGTTAGGTAGTTAGGGGACTCGTTCAAACAATTAGATAGCTTTTGTTAATGTGGAATTCCTTTAAGTCACTTAACAGAGGAATGTCATTTTATGTTAGTTTATAATTGTTTAGGTTATTGTGTTCTTGTTTCATTATGAAATTGATTAAATAAGGAATTACAATTACTCTTGTAAATCATAGGATGTGGACTATTGAATGATGGATTTTGATCCACTTACATTTAGATAAATGAGAAGGCCAATGCAAGTAAATGAATTTAGATAATTTCTTGATTGATTATGTTTCCTTGCATTCTTTTACCATTGGTTCGTAAGTCCTTGACAGGGGGTAGTTACTTGTATAACTCTTGAGAGTATGATTGACTTAATTGTCGAGTGGTTCGGTCTTCCAATTGTGAATGCAAGTCGTTAATGGCTACGGTTGTTATGCCTTGTGACCTTTCTTTTGCAAGGATGAATAAATATTTGAATAGGTTATTTTTATTTCACTTTTGCAAGATTATGCTTCCTAGTTCTTCAGTCTTCGGCTTCACCTAAGTGGGTGGCAGCCGCCTAAGCAACTGTCTGGGGTGATGGACCCTAGAAAGGGTTGCATACCCACTCTTCTTGTATGTACTTTTGTATGGGTCACATAATGCTTATGAATAGAGTTTTGAGTTTAGCGTGTTTTCGTGGTGTTGTGTTACTTTTGTGTTGGAGTAGATTCCTCCTTGAAAGTCTTATGAGTAAACCCTTGGTCGGTCAGTCAATGAGTTGGAGCAACTCAAGTTGTCGAACTACGGTGCCTCTGCGAAGTATATACGTAGGCAAGGCCATCGAGTGATGAGTTCCCGAGGCATTAGGTCGGGCCCCTAGGACTGTTCTCCTGAGACTTGTTTGAGATTTGTCGTTTATTTTCGATAACGTGAAGACTGCCATTGGTTTATATAGCTTCTCTTAGTGATCATGTGCTAACTATATTTGATCTGATGTGTGTACCAAGTCATGTAGACCTTGCAGGTATAGTCATTGGGAGCAAGGACTTGTTGATAAAATAGAATGTAAGAGGTATGTTAAGCTGACCTAAGTAAGTAGACTCTATTGCCAATTTAGTAAATCACTTCTATCTTTGCTTGTACCTTGTGTGATCATTGAGTATAGCTATAAGTAGTGTATAGTGTTGTTGTTATCTTTGTTTCGTAGTTAGTTGTTGTGAAGTAACCTCGCGTGCCCCAGAGAACTAAGTGTACTAGTGTAATGAAATGTGTTATGTGTTTATAGTTAGTGTTCTTGTATGTTCAATTGTAATGTTTTAAAAAAAAATTATTTGCTTTGTCTGTGTTATCTGGGTTGCATGA
>VDFB02341039.1:0-86579 GCA_007258455.2 Sequoia sempervirens | reverse complement strand
TATAGAATAGAGGAATTAAAAGTTATAAATAATACATAACCAAATAATATTCATTTATATTATTATCTATTATTATCATCAAATAATATTAACACCGCCTTTCACATTTAATCACCCTCATCCAAACTATATATTTGACTTTAAAATAATTAACCAAGAATTCATTATCTCCTATAATAAATACAATATTGACATAGTTAAAGAAAAATAAAATTAGAGTATTTAATATTATTTCAGATAATCGTTGTTAGATGAATAATAGTATACAATAATTCATTATCTCCTATAATAAATACAATATTGACATAGTTAAAGAAAAATAAAATTAGAGTATTTAATATTATTTCAGATAATCCTTGTTAGATGAATAATAGTATACAGTGAACTTAGTAATGCATAAACTATCATCTCCTATAATAAATACAATATTGACATAGTTAAAGAAAAATAAAATTAGAGTATTTAATATTATTTCAGATAATCGTTGTTAGATGAATAATAGTGTACAGTGAACTTAGTAATGCGTAAACTATCATTTATACAGGCCAAAGAGAATGACAATAATAATAAATAATAGTAAAGTAAGGAAATTATGTTATCTTTCGAATAACTATTTTTGCTGCACCAGATAAATAAATTGATGTTGTAAATATATAATATCAATATTTTTTTTAGAAGACCTAATCATTAATTGAATAATAAACTATATTTAATGAGGGTTAAATTATAATATTATTATTACTACATAAATTTTGATTTGTGAATGATGATATTATTGTTGGTTATCATTTATTAATAATATCAAATGTCTCTAAGATTATTCTTAATTTACTATTACAAAAGACTTAAGTAAAAGTATCAAAACTCGGGGATTTGTAGCCTAATTGAAAATATTATTGATGTATAAATTTCATTGAATAAGGCAACTTCCATTTCAAACTGGTGGAAGCGTCCTGGATGCGTTTATTTTCCCCTACCCTATTCTTGCAATAAGCATTAACTATGGATGGTCTATTTACTTCATGGTTGATTCAAAATTTTGTTGGAAGATTGGGAAGTTAAAGTAGTAGTGGGGGAATTAGATTTTTCGATATAGGAGAAATAATTGTATTTCAAATTACGCAGATTAAGAGGAAAAGGAGGTGTCATTCATGCTCTCCATCTGGTATCCTTTAAAATTGTTCCTATCCTTCATGCTCTCCATCTGGTAATCTCTAACGTTGTTCCTATCCTTCATGCTCTCCATCTGGAAACTTCTTACGTTGTTTTCTAGCCTTCACATGTAACTCTACGGGGATACTCAGAGAGCTTGGGGGGATTTTGGCTGGTATCTAAAGAAGGCAAGGAATGGATTTTGTGGGGGGGAGATCTATGGCTGTTTCAAGATAATATAGTGAATTGGTTAAGATCTGCTTTAGTAGTGTTGTGTAATAGTTTTCCTCCAAAATTTATTTGTTTTTTTCTCATCAGCATTGTTGACAGTTTGATAGTTTGACACAATCTATGCAGAATCACGAGGTAAGTCACTCACTGTGGTTTTATTGATTTTAATGTATTTTGAAATCTGTACATGGCTGAGTCACTTGTGTTTGTGTTTTATTTCATTCTAAAATCATTCTGTTGTTACCTGTTGAATGTGGTTTTATTGATTTTAATGTATTTTGAAATCTGTACATGGCTGAGTCACTTGTGTTTGTGTTTTATTTCATTCTAAAATCATTTTGTTGTTACCTGTTGAATGAAGGCATTAGATATTCCCAGGCTGTTATTTACTACTTTTGTAATTGAAAAGCTCAACTTGAGATTGCTGAAAAACTTGTGGTTGTGTTTTATTTCATTCTAAAATCATTCTGATGTTACCTGTTGAATGAAGGCATTGGATATTACTAGGCTATTATTTACTGCTTTTGTAATTGAAAAGCTCAACTTGCAATTGTTGAAAAACTTGTGGTTGTGTTTTATTTCATTCTAAAATCATTCTGCTATTACCTATTGAATGAAGGCATTGGATATTCTGCTATTACAAGCAAGGGGTGTACCTCATCTCACATAAAAAAAATCAACGTATACATAACTCACAACATGCGAGGCAAGAACCATCTCGCAAACCCATTCCATATCACTAAAACAAGAACAAGGGAGGTACCACCCACAAAATTCAAATTCAAGAATAGGATCAATGAATCACAAGGGTCCAACCATGGAAAAAAAGTATAATTCAAGTTTTGTCCAATGCCTCTGGAAGTCTAAAATGCTGAAAATCCACAAAATTCTACTAAAGGTAATTCAAATCTTAGGTTCCCAACCATCCCAAAATATGATTGCAAGAAAGCCATTGCATAAAGTCCCCTCAATCAAAATTAACACAAAGGGAAGATTCACATCATGTGAACACAAAATGACTATATAAGTTTCATAAATCATAAATCGAAAGGAGTAGAATGAAAGTGGCGTCATCATAAAGAGATCTCCAGATTCAACCAAGGAAAAAATAATCAATTGCGACACAAATTCAACTGGGCATCCAAGGGAGACCTCTATTTCTTCTCTCAAGATACCCTTGTAGTATGGCAACTAGTCACCCCTAACAAAAACAACAATTATGACAATGACAACAATCAATGATACACAATCTCAATTCAAAGATCAATCTAGTCAATTATGATAACCATAAAAATTCACCTTTAAATATATGAAAACACTCATAATCATAAAGACTAATAGATGCTCAATTTATATTTTATTCATTCATTCACTACAAAGACATTTTAACTCACAATAATAAATCATAAGAAACTTTCGATTAATCAAATTCAAGACTAAATCATTATCCTATTTTAATATACACATGATGGACCATCAAGGTTATTATATCCATCAAAGGAAACTATTTGTTAGCAAGATAAAACAATACTTTCATTTGAACAATAACCAATAAAACCATTACTCATCCACATAGTCAAAGGCATCAATATCAACATCAAGCATTAAACACGACACAAAAATCACACTAAAACTACATCCAAGAGGAACACTAGGCTATCTCACAAACCTTGTTCTCATATACAAACAATTCTAGAATAAGACAATTACCATAGTTCCATGTATAAAAGCAAAAACATTAAATATGCAAATGGATGATAAGCACTATTTTAAAACACACATTACATTTATCAACTCTAAGAATTCCTTCCTGAAACAATCAATATCTTTTTTTCTCCCTTTAATTTAATTAACATACTTTAGCTAACAACCCTAATGTAATCAATTGCAACTTCAAGTATAGGATTTATCAACATATCTACGACCTCACAATAAAAATACCTTTCTTTCATAATAACATAATTAAGGATAACTTATTAATTTAAAATTCTATTTCTAGCTCCTATGGATTTACCGTAGTTGACACTCCTGCTATTCTAATTGTTTAATTTTCACATACATTAAAAAAGTTATTAACATCACAAGTTGAACCCTATCATTGACATCAACCTTTATTGGTCGTCTATAATATTTAAATTATATTTTAAATGAGTAAAATTTAATAAACCATTTAAGTTATATTTTAATGAATAAAATAAGATAATTAAATAAAAATTTTGAATAAAAGAACTAGCCAAATAAAATAAATTATATAAAGAAAGTAGAAATATTAAATTCTTTAATATAGAAAAAAAAAGAAAAAGAAACATAAATGGCAATACTTAAATCAATTTTCACATACATTAAAGAAGTTATTAACATCACAAGTTGAACCCTATCATTGACATCAACCTTTATTGATCTTCTATAATATTTAAATTATATTTTAAATGAGTAAAATTTAATAAAGCATTTAAGTTATATTTTAATGAATAAAATAAGATAATTAAATAAAACATTTGAATAAAAGAACTAGCCAAATAAAATAAATTATATAAAGAAAGTAGAAATATTAAATTCTTTAATATAGAAAAAAAAAGAAAAAGAAACATAAATGGCAATACTTAAATCCTTTATTTTGAGACTGAATTATTTAACATGCCCATAATGTAGAAAATATCTTTTAAATTCCTAACTAGGAACAATAAATGGAAAAAGTGAAAACCTTTCTTATTTTTATATTTAACTTACCTTTTTAAGAGAAATATCTTTCTCCCTAACGGATGACTTGCCATCTATATTCAACGTTTTCTTTTTTGAAACTTAAGGAGTTTCCACTTGTATTTTGTTTACCTATTTTGAAGGCTTTTAGGTCAACACTATATTTTGTTTTGTTTTATGGTATACTAAATTATTTATTTCCTTCCATTTTTTTAAGGGAGATGGGAGGTGTGCAAAGAGTGCTACACTTTTGATAGTATTTTCTTTTACTAAGGACTATACGCCAATTTCCAAAGGACTAATTTCCTTTACACGATATCGTTAATAGCATGCACTAATGGTAATTTTAATGGTTCCATTGTCTCTCTTCTTTTTAACGATTATTGAGCTCTTGTTATCATTTTCTAACTGCCATAAAGGATATTATTATAACTACCATTCTGTTGCTTTTACCTAAACTAACGTTGCAGCCATAGACGAGTTAGATCCATAATACTCAGGTACAATGTTCTTGAGGAGAATTTAGGTGATGCTAAAAGAAACAGTCTGAAAAGGGACTTGAGCTATAATAATGTGCACCGTATTAGATATCCATTAAGGATGCAGAGACTTCCAACAAGCATAATAGAAAATGTGTGCAAAAAATGTGGAAGCTGGGCAAGGCATAAGGACTGTGCAAAAATGGTTATATAAAATGTATACATTATTTATTATTTATGCTAGAATACACTTAACTATGAAGGGTAAAGGTCACAAGGACAGGGCACACGTGCTGTTTGACAGAATGCCTCTGAGAAATGTGATCTCAAGAAATACTATGATTGCAGAGTATGCACAAAATGGATTTGATGAAAAGGCTTTAGTAACGCTGAAGCAAATGTGACTGACAGGCATAAAGATGGATTCCACGGCTTCTTCCAGCGGTCCCAAGGCGGCTGGGTATTTTACATATTCAGGAATTATTTATTTTCTAAAATTTTTATTTTTTTTATTTTTATGCTGAAATACACTTAAGTACACAGGGTAAAGGATGCTGAAATTTTAAAACCTAAATGTACGCAGTGTTAAGATCTTGGCAGTAATTTTTAATTAAATAAACATACTCCAAAACCTCCGACAAAGCCTTATTTTTAGGCTGCAAATTTTCCAAATTGGAGAAGTGAAAGGTCATTACCAAGAGAGGAATTTTGGAGGAGCCTTGAGACAACAACAACAGGGAGAGATTGTCGATGGTTTCAGGGAGATTATTTACGATTTATACACCCCCCCACAGTCTAAACTCTACAGCAGCGTTATGTTGCCAGGAAGGGCCGTCCAAGGTTGCAGGGTGCGCACATATTGGATTTGTTAAAAAAGGCTTTAGAAACTTTCAAGCAAATGCAATTGGTAGATGTAAAGCCAAATTCCACAACCTTTACCAGGACCCGCTCTCTGCCTACGCCAACAGAGAAGGTGATTTAAACCTTTAAACTTCATATTACGTTCAAGAGCGGTGGTTGAGACAGGTTGACAATGAAATTAGAGAGAATATTTAAAACTCTACAACATTCTAAATTCAGGTACTGCATATGTGACAGGTTGCCAAAAGAATCAGGGATGTTATTTAAACTTTTTCCACCCTTCTAAGTTCAAGTGCTGCATCTGCGATAGATTGCTAATAGAATCATGGAGGTCATTGAAACTTTTTAACTTCCTATTTTGTTCGAGCGCTGCGGCTGAGACATGAAGTAAATGGAATCAAGAAGATTATTTAAACCTTTAAATTTTTCTATTATGCTCAAATACGATGGCTGAGATCATTTGACAATGAAATCAAAGAGATTATCTAAACCTCTACAACATTCTATTTTCAAGTGTTGCATACGTGACAGTTTCCCCTACGTGAACAAGAAGGTTGTTCTTCCTCAGAGTCTTCTATGTTCAAGTGTTGCTGCTAAGACAGGTTGCAAATGGCGTCAAAGAGATTATTTAAACCTCTACAACATTGTATTTTTGAGTACTGCAGAATCCAATGGAAATGCACAAACAGATTTAATAACCGGATCTATGTCTCATTCCAATACTATTGATAGAGCTACAATAATATAGATGATCAAGGAAGCAATAGTCTTATACACATTCAAATTGAGCAATATCAACTAATAGGGTTACGTATAAATGATATTCAGTTTGTGCAGTAGCATTAAATGGTTTACAAGTTAATACTAAACTTACCTAAGCAACCATAATGAGCAATTGCATGGACAAGTATCACTGAGACCTGAGAATATGCACGCCTAGGCCAGATAAGGGTTCGAAATTCCTTGAAAAAGGAGGTATATGTTGTGCAACCCTCAAGCGACCACCACTATTCCACTCCCAATGCTCCTTCCTCAGGAAAACTAGACTCTCATAGCTCCCACGCTGCCCCTGTAGAATGCTCACAGCTGGTAAACTTTGCCGCTTCTACACCTGGAAGCTCACGTTCCTTCCACGAATGCTCACACGCCCTTTCACATAACTCACGCGGCTGCTAAAGGATGGACAGTGGGGTTTGAACAAACTTTCCCCCCTTTCTGGTCTCCCCCAAGAAGATAGCCTCTGTCCCAGAAGAATGCCACGCAATGAACATGCACAGAAGAGGATGCAAACTGTCCCAGAAGAATGCCATGCAATGAACATGCACAGAAGAGAATGCAAACACAGGGCACGTGGTACGCTGAAGGAGTTGCCTTGTAGCAAGTGGAGGGTACATGCAAGTGGCAGGGTTAGACTTTCGCTTCTTATACAAGATTATTATTATTATATCAATTTCATATATGTATAAACATTTATTTCTATTTATCATTTATCTAATTGATTACTAAGTAATCAGACAATTAGCAACATATTTATCCCTTTTAAACACTTTTACTCACTTCAAGAAATAAAACTTAATTATATATATATATATATATATATATATATATATATATATATATATATATATATATATATATATATATATATATATACAATTTACTTTTTACATATGCAAATTTTTTTATGTTTTATTTACAAAATAATATCACTTGGTAAATTCATATATATACTATGGCATATTTAAATCGTAATATTGAAATTACAACTTAACGTATCTAATACAGATATTCCAAATAATTACTTGCATAATAATTTCCAATAAAACTAAAGTTTACATTCCTATATTCGAATAGATATATAATTATATACATACAAATAGAATAGATCAAGTCACAATTCTAATAGTGAAAAATCAAATATTATAAGATAATTGCTAATTTTGAAAACAATATAACCGTATTCCAAGGCACATATAATCCTTCATTTTTTTTTGTGTAACAAAACCCAAATAATTTTGTGTGCTCTAAACTTCAATGAAAGATCAAATTACTCTTGACACCACAATTTAACTTAATTAGCTAATTGAACAAGGCATATTTATCAACAAAATCACAAATAACACTTATGCCAACAATCCAGAAAGACCGATTCAGAGGGGCGCTACAGTATATATATATAACATAGATTTTGGTACCCACTTTTCTTTCTAGTTCTCCTAGTGTTTTTCACCTAGAAGGAGAAAGGTGAGGCCAAAATGCACTAGTGTTTCACTCAATTTAGGAAGTGTGTGATGTGATATGATGTAAATGAAGTCAACTAAATGCAATAGATTAATCTAAGTGACTGAAAATGAATGCAAAACTAAGATTTATGCTTTGATTGAAAACATAGTGTGTTCTATAGAAAGATAGAAATAGTGAACAAAATGCAAAATTTAACTAAACAAAAGGTTGTTTCTGAGAATATGTGGACCTGGAAAGTTGTACAGGACTGAATGATAGACAAGAAAATTAATGAAATCTATATGAAAGCTGATTGGCACTCATTTGCCACCTTGGGTGAATTAGTCCCAAGTTAAGACTTTTCAGCACAAAACTTGTTTCTAATAGTTGGGAATCTAAACCAACATCTCACTCAAATATGCATCTTTAGGTGGGACTCATTTTCCAAGCATTGTGAATTAGTCCACTTTTTGATTCTTGCAAATTCAAAACTTAGATCTACACCTGGACACGTGTACAACAAATTTTAACTGAAACCTGATTCCAGATCTCAGAAAATCTCTACAAAATAGCTTCAAAGAGTTCATTTAATGGGGGGTTTTCCTTAGTCCAACCCTTAGGTAGGTAATTAAACCTTGAATAGAGAAAAATATGCATAAACCCTAGCCTTCGATGTGTTAAAGACTAGGAAATACTGAAACATGAAAGAGGTCCTATCCTATTGTTCTAGAAAAAGAAATCCAAGATCGCTACCCTAGAAACCTTACAACACATAAAACATGAATATGAAATGAGATACAAATGTTAAATGAATACAATGCAAACCTTAATTTGAAGATAAAGTGAAAATGGAAGTTGGAATCAATAGGAAACCAAGTCCTTAGGCATGATTTGCTAGCTAGTTGCACCTCTTTATCGTAGATTTCTTCATGATTCATCATAGGAATTCACCATCAACCCCTTGCAATGTTGGATCTCAACAAGATTAGTGAGCTTCAAGAACTGCAAAAACCCTAGTTTGCTATCCTAAAAATTCAACTTTTGATGATGCAACTTGTTGTTGAATGCTTTGAAATTTCTCTTGAATAATGGTAATGTGATGATAACAAATGATAAAAGATTGTGTAAAAGTGACTTGAAATGTGTATTTATAGGCAACAACACCTTATTTTCTCATTAATTAGACCTAAGAGGCCAATATTCACTGGAAATAAGAATTAATTTAATTGAATTCCCGCTTGATTTTGAATTTTTCCTCAAAGGAGACTCATTTGCCACCCATGGCAAATGGGTCCCACCAGAGGGGACTCATTCGCCCAAGGTGGCGAATGGGTCCCACTACTATTGTTTGAAGATGGGTTGTCAGGGTATGATGTTATTAAATGATGTTTGTTAGTTTTTATGTGATTTCACATGTGAAACCGGCCTCTAGATCAAAATTAATAGGTCTAAGGGGCCTATAAATGTTGTTTTAAAGGGGAAATGATGTAAAGCGACTTAAAAGTGGGTCTAATTATGTGTGAAATTATCTATTTTCTCAAGAGGGTCAAATTTTCTATAACACATTTAGCCCCCACTTTAGCGTCTATATGACTCAATGTGCACATGTAAGCTAAAGGACTCTAAACGATGCATCTTACTACATAAAAGGATACTCATTTAGAAGACGAGAGAATTAATCCCCCAGTGTAGTTATCTGCATAACCACAGTGTTAGGAATCGCATCCTGCAACAAAAATTCATTAATTTTCCAAAAATCCATTTATCTGACTCTTAGGAATTCAATTCAAGGGTAGATCTATGCCTCCCCCTTGATTCTACTTGCTTTACGAAGGTGGAATCAAGGTAGTAATCTAGCCATGTCGAAGAAGAAACCCAATACCATAGGGAATTTCTAAGTACCATTCCACATAACGATAGGAAAATGAGGATGTCAGGTGCAGAATCATGATTCCAATGCATCAAATGGCCTAAAAAATGGATTACCCTAGCTCCCATTATGTTAATGTGAAGAATGACTACATTATAAGCTATGGAAAAGAGGAGAACATTACGTTAATATATAAAATTAAATAGAGATAAAAAGTAGTGGATGAAAGTAATTTGTCACTTATTATTTATTTCATGTTTGTTGTAGCTTGAGAGTGACTAGTAGAAGGAGAAGATGTCGAGCAAATGGGATTACACACCTTCCTAGTTAGACGATCTTCATGAGCAGGTGGCAAGCGACGAGCAATATCATGAGGTGAGTCGATTCTGCAAATTTTGCAATGTGTTTTGATGATATTGTAATGATTATTAGGTATGGATAGGTTAATTTAGGGTTCTTTGGAAAAATTTCACAAAGTGTCCCCTTTTTTCGTAAAGTGTCCCTTTTGTTTGCAAAAGTGTCTTGTTTCTTTGCAAAGTGTCTCGTTTCTTTGCGAAGTGTCCCTGTTGCTTTACAAAATGTTCAAAAAGTTTTCTAAAGTGGCTAGGGCCATTAGAAAAGCATGCTAGAATAACTTTAGCAAACTTTGCATGATGAATAATATGAAAATTAAGTATTTTAGAGGAATTTTAGAGTATTTTGTGATGATTTTGATAGGTCCCCGCCTGGTCACAACAACAGATAGGGGGAGGACATCTATCATTTTTTAGAGATGTATCACCAGCGCTATCAACAGTTGAGTCAAAGCATCTATAGTCAATGGGTATCTATTGGGCATACATGATGTCACCTATGAGATACCATGACGTGATGCTTATGGCTTTGTGTGAGCAATGGGACACAGATACCTGTACATTTCATCTTGCCACCGGGGAGATGATGATCACACGAGGACGTACATCACATTCCCTAAGTTCCTATTCAAGGAGAGTGAGTGTATTTTTGAGGGGATCGATCATTCCATGAAAAGAAGAGAGATATGTAGTACTACCTAGGAGGACCGATACATTATGAGTGGGTTAGAGCACGGATTGAGCTGCCTATGCTGCTGTACTCACGAGCTCATATGGTGAGACAGATTGTGATTCACACGGTGGTACTAGTACTCAATCCATATGGATGAGCGACATACTTGGATGGGGGACTAGTACACTTGGTACGAGGGATGTATGATCAACGAATAGTTTATGCATGGGGTTGCTACATTTTGGCACATTTTTACTATGATCTTGGGAGATTTGTATATCAAGAAATCAACAATATGGTCCATTGTATGCTTCTACAGGTGTGGTTCCTTGAGCATATCACATGTACCAAGCCTGTCAGATATTCGTGTACTATAGCAGCAGAGTACCCACGAGCATTCAGCTATCCTTTGAGATAGCTATGGTAGTTTGGAGATTTAGACTTTTGGAGAGTGAGATTTGACTAGCTAGAGGTGGATAAGATCTTATGGATACCTTATCTACTGACTCTTTAGTGGCCAGATTGCACAGGATAGTTACAGAGGATGTAGATAAATAGATTTCTAGTAGGGAGGCATGACTACATTGTACAATTGTTCTACTATGGGTGAGTCATGTGGTAGTTTGGACAAGCTCAGCCACCACTGAGGCCATGCTCCTTCATTATACAATCAGTGTAAAGTTCTTAGAGGCTAGGGGATACTATTCGATTGACTATACATCATGTTCATGATAGTGATTCTGATGATTTAGATCACGACCAACCACTAGCATCCAATGATGATGAAGTCGGTAGCACAGATGAGTATGAGGAGTGGTGGGCATTTGCACAACCAAATCTCGTGTTCTCTATAGATTTCCCTCTAGGTGATGTAGAGGTAACAGTAGTAGATGATGAGCTAGAGGAGAGAGCAGAGTAGGTACAATATAGACTAGCAAATACTCTTATAAATGTGATCGATGAGGTACAATATAGACCAGCATATATTTTTACAAATGTTATCGATGAGGAGTACTAGTTTGAGGTTGATCCTGACTATGAGGATGAGGAGGGAGGAGAGGAGGAGGAGGAGGACTATGAGGAGGATCCTCCCCTGAGTGAGGGTGATGAGGTAGCTATTGAGGATTGATATGAGTATGGAGAGTCCTCACATACTTATAGGACTAGATCACGAGCAATAGCTACAGAAAACATCAACATGAAGAGTTAGAGAGGCACTATCACATCCTATATCCCCCCCATAGATGAGGAGATAGACATTCCTCATGTGTCTGGAGACATAGGTGATGATATTTGATTGTATTCATGTCATTTAGTGATTGATGCATTATATATATATATATCATGATGATGTGTGACTGATTGTGTTTATGATCTATCTTGCAAGAGTGATGAGAGACTGGTGAGAGTTATATCATTAGGCAGCCACAGAGATAGTGCCAACATCCCTCGAGGGGGATGAGATAGATCCTAACTATGTGCCCCCACCAATCATGGAGGAAGAGCCATAGTCACTCAAACCATTTGCAATATTTTGAGCAGTGTACAAGAGTGTGAGGAGGTGACTCTGTCAGGCTGAGAGTACACTACAATCACAACAGGCTTCTACAAAGGTAGAGAGACTTCGTGCAGAGCTAGCTCAAACACAGCTGGAGAGGGATCACATGGAAGAGGAGTGGCTTGTTGCAATTGGTCAAGCATAGGGTCTGCAGTCTGTACTGAGACTCGATAGGTCACGATCACAATCACACATGACCACCTCAAGACATCCAGGGACTGAATCACGAGTGCCAAATCCTAAGGGGTCTAGCTCTCACAAACCATGAGATGATTCTTAGATGTACATAAATTTTTTGATATATATATATAGAGACATGTACTTTTGTTATTATGATGATGTATCACTTTTTGTATATGAATTTTAAATGCTATGGGATTAATTAAATATCCTATGATAAGAAGTATTTAATTAATGGCTTCATGATTTAACATATTGTAGTTTTATCATAGATACAATATAGGGGATGAGAAAAAGAATATGTTAAATTAAATACACTAATAAGGATTTAACTTAACACAACAAGAAAAGGAATAGTATAAGCCCTAAAGCAATTATAAAATGAACATAATTACCTTAGTTGTCCAAGACAAATGCAAAGCTAGTTATCAAGAACAAGGCGATGTGAAAATTATGTGGAAAAATATCCAATAACTTTCATCAACACTGCTATACCAATCACACTATTCAAAGGGAATTAGGGATAATACTGACTCAAATGAGTGGCATTAATGGGATCCCTAAGGGGTGTTCCGTCAACCTATCTTAAGAGATAAATACCAAAACCATAATTGGTATCTCCTATATAAGGTCCCAACCAATTAGGGATAAACTTGTCTTCATCTTCGTTATCAACACTAACATTGCATTGATTATGAATTAGAACAAAATATCGCTTAGAGAATGATCTGTGAATGACATGAATGTTGTAGTTACATTGTAATTATTTTATGTGAGCTTGAAAATGTTCGAGAGTGTTAATACACTATTCATCGAGCATCTCAAGTTGGTGTAATCGTTGAGGTTTATAAGTGTCATCATCAAAAAGATCTTGGAGAGCAACTCGGAAAGTAGGAATTTCTAGCTCCAAGGGCATAATCGCATCAATACCATAAACAAGGTTATAAGGGGTATTTCCTGTAGATGATCAGACATTAGTTCGATAAGCCCAAGGCACATAAGAAAGCTTCCTTATGCTTATTACTAATGGTTTTCATAAGGATTTGTTCAAGAAGTTTATTAGTGTTTTCATCTTGTCCATTGGATTGCAGATAGTACAATGTGGAAAAATGATATTGAATGTTGAAGAGTTGGAGAAACTGTTGAACTTCATTATACTTAAAGGGTGTTCCATTGTCTTAAACAATTGTTGAAGGAAGTCCAAAGCAAGCAATTATGTGTTCCATGATGAAACAAAAAATTACTTCAGTAGTTGTTGAACGAAGAGGAATAGCTTCAACCCATTTTTTGAAATAATCAGTTGCAGTTATGATAAACATATGTCCAACAAAAGGAGGTGAAATTTTTCCAATAAGATCTAACCCCCATACTAAAAATAGCCAAATAGGAACATTGGCAAAGAGCTCAGTGGTAGGAGCATGAATCAAATTGCTATGTTGTTGTCACTTTTGACATCGTTTAACATAGGTGAAGCAATCCTTCTCCATATGTCGCCAATAATAACCCATATGAATAATTTTTTGCACTAAAAAATGATGTCCAAAATGACCTCCACAAGCACCAGCATCAGCCTATTCAAACGTGACAGGGATTTTAGAATCTTTAAGACAACATAATAGAATACCATTGAAAGATCTTCTATAGAACGTGTCTGGAAGAATCATATATTTAGTTGCAAGTTAATGTAAGCACTTTCGAGTATTTTTTGTTGTGGGTTTGGGAAGGGTACCATTTTTTAAGTAATTATATATTTTATCATACCATTCACATGAAGATGCTTGAGGTATCACCAAAATATCTTGTATCAGAGTATCGATCGAAGGTTTCATGATGGAATGAATAGTGAACGTGAAATCGATAGAAGGATCATGTGGGGATATGAGAGAAACGGTACTCGCCTTTACATCCGCATGTTGATTGTGTTTGCATTGGATGTTATCAATGGTGAACGAATTAAATTTTTCTAATAGCTTCATTATAAGATCTTTGTATCATAATAATTTCTTGAGTTTAGTTTAATATGTACCATTGATTTGTTTGATGACTAATTGTGAATCACCAAATATCTTAACATGTTTAGCATGAAGAGATAAAGTAGCTTGCAATCCTGCAATCAATGCAGGATTATACTTAGTTGTATTATTTGTACATAGAAAATTTAAACAATAGGATAAGGGAATAGGTTTACCATCAGGTGGAATTAGGACCACTCAAGCATCGGAGCCTATTCTACACTTAGATCTATCAAAGAATAACTCCCATGGTTTATTATCAATGATCAAGACATGATCATCATGGAAGGAATCAAGAGTAGGTAAGGCAAAGGGAGAAGGAGCATCAACTAAATGATTAGTTAAGGCTTAAACTTTGATTGAATTTTGTGAAACAAATTTAAGATCAAACTCTATTAACAACATCACCCACTTAGCATCAAATTTTGTAACAACTTGTATTTCAACATTTAGTAAATAATGTCACAACTTACTAGTAGTGAATACGAGAGCCAAAAATTGTTTTTCAATTAGTGAATAATGTGTGTCATAATATTAGGGTGTGGCTAATGTAATAGACATGGTTCTCTTTACCATTATCATTGTGTTGATCCAACAATGTTGCAAGAGCATGGGAAGATGCAGGGATGTATAAGATAAATGGTATATGTGGCATAGCCAGCTGTAAGATAGGTGGAGTAGCTAAATATTCTTTTAGACTCTCAAAAGCCTATCTACAATCCTCATCCCAATAAAAAGAAACACCCTTTTTAAGGAGATGCATGAATGGTAATGTGCGATCAGCTATAGATGCGACAAAATGATGAATAGCTTGAATTCAACCTTGTAACGTGCATAACTAAGAAATATTTTTCAAAGGTTGCATGTTAATGATTGCATTGATTTTATTTGTATCCACCTCAATTCTCCTATGAGAAATGAAAAACCCTAAGATTTTACCACTATATATGCCAAATACACACTTTTTAGGATTCAATCACATGTTATACAATTTGATTCTTCCAAAAAATTTACGAAGGACATTTACATTGTCTTGTCGAGTTAATGATTTAGCGAGGATATTATCGACATAGTATTCCAATATTTTTTGAAGATAATCATGAAATATTAAGGTCATCACACGTTGATAAGTTGTGCCAATGTTCTTTAAACCAAAGGGCATTACAACCCAACAAAATGTTCCCCAAATAGTTGTAAATGTAATTTTGTATTGATCTTGAGGGTTGATAAGGATTTGATTGTAACCAAAGAATCCATCCATGAATGATAAAAAAGCATGTCCAGCAGCTGAATCCATCATCATATTGATATTAGGAAGTAGAAAATCATCTTTTAAAGAGGCTTTATTCAAGTCTCAAAAATTGGTGCACATCCTAATACGATTACCAGGTTTTGCAACTGTGACAATGTTTGAGATCCGAGGAGAATAATAAATAGGGTGAATTAATCCAACATCAAGAAGTTTCTCAAGTTCTTCCTTAACATGCAAGGCCACACTAGGATGCATTTTGTGAATCTTTTGATGAACAGGTTTAAAATTGTTATCAATGACAATATTATGCATCACAATTTTGGGTCAATTCCTAGCATATCGAAATATTTCCAATTTTTTTTGTAGGAAAATCATGAAGTAAAGTAGTTGTATCTTCTTGTTCTTCATCATCAAGGAACCTCCCAATTTTAATAACTTTATTTTTGTCATTGATTTCCATAAGCACATCAAGCATGTCTCCTTAAGGGAGTGCATCGGATTTAGGACTGTCAGATTTAGAAAAATCTTTAGTGATATCACTTGATTCTTGCTCGGTAATGTTCATAGCACGAGTAATGTGTTTGATGGAAGTAGACAAGGATGGGGTATCATAAAAACCTAATATGTGTTTCAAAGCCTCATCACTATTGGAATACAACCATGAAGGTGGTAGGGTGGGATCAAGCAAATTAGGATGTTTGATTATGAGTTTGTGTTGTGTGTGACATGTGACCATGTTTAATGTTTAAGGATGGTCTATTAGTGGCTTTGGTTGTTTTAGAAAATGAATATCCCAATCCTGTTTCCACATCTTGCATATTAGGTTCAATAGGGACATGAATACCTTGTTCATGTTTTCCACAACCTTTTCTGGTGTATCACAATTGTTTTACAAATTTATAACCTTT
This sequence comes from Sequoia sempervirens, assembly GCA_007258455.2. Lineage (NCBI taxonomy): Eukaryota > Viridiplantae > Streptophyta > Pinopsida > Cupressales > Cupressaceae > Sequoia > Sequoia sempervirens. The sequence continues at coordinate 70,127 of VDFB02341039.1, read as the reverse complement.
CTCGTAGAGTCTTTCCATTTCGCACAAGGTAGGTGGAGATTGATAATCTATCTCATCAATATTTGTTGTATAGGTTTCATTTTCATCTGTGTTATAACAGATAGATGTTTGAGACTTTTGTTGGAAATTTTGAGTGGGAATAATTGTTGGTTGTTTGGGATTCTCATCTTTATTTTGTGTAAGTATGTATTCTCCCATAAATGAGGGTGTAAATTCTAAGGATCCCCAATCATCACCAAATAATTTAGAGACTAATTTTGTGTCGTTGTGTTTAATTTCAAGAGGATGAATGTTTTCAAAGGACTGGTAACCCTTTTTCAGGATGTAAGCAACTTTCAGGCTTAAGGTCAATTTCAATTTGATATATACGATTGTTATAAACATACTTCATGTAATGGTGAAGGGTTGAAGGCATTGTATTCATCTCATGAATACATGGTTGGCCTAAAAGGAGATTATATGAAAAGTCATAAGGCATGACATGGATAGGAGTATGTAAAGTAACCACTCCAATCGTGATAGGTAAAGTGATTATCCCCAATGGTTGCTTTGTTGTATTATCAAATCCTCAAATAGAAATAGAATCAAGTATTATTTGTGAACGATCAACTTTTAAATGATCAAGGAGACTCACACCACACATATTAAGGACACAACCATTATCTATCAGATTGTGTTTGATACCTTTACGATGGAATTGAGCAATTATCATAAAGGAATCTTGTTGATTTTATAATTCCAAAGGAGGGAGCTCATGTTGATGAAAAATAATATCAAGACTATGTTTTTGAACAAGATCTTCCACATCATTTGGAGTGGTTCCAAGAGGTATTGTAATTTGTTTTAAAGTAGTTTGAAGAATGGTGTTGTAACTTGGTGAAGTTTGAAGCAAATCCCAAAGAGAGATATTTGTAGGAGTATTCTTTAATTTTTCAACAAGATCATATTCCTTTGAGGGTGGGTTATAACAAGGAGCACTAGGTGGATTAGGCAAAGGTAATGAGGATGGAATTGGTTGTGGTAGTTGTGGGTTATTGTGTGTTATGTGTACGAGCAATAGTATCATCACTAGATTTTTGCGATACATTAGAGGGATGAAGGGGATGAGGAGGAGGGTAAAGGAAAAGTTTTGGTTTACTGGAAGGATGAAGCCAATGTGAAGGAGGGTAAAGGGTAATTTTAGGTTTATTAGAAGGATGAAGCAAATGTGAAGGAGGGTAGAGGGTAAGTTTAGGTTGAATTGCATTAACATCCTTGATGTTAGAGGTGTCACAACAAACCATAGTGGATAAATTAGATGAGATGAAGTCATCAAGAGACTCATCTAGTAAACACAAATCATCAGTACTAAAAGGTTTGAGGGGTACATGATCATCAATGGGGTGAGGATGTTTACTTTTTATCGCAGGGTAGCTACTACAAACCTTAGTGGATGGTGTATACGAGATGATGTCTTGGAGGGCTTCATCTAACAAAGCAAAGTCATCACAATCAAAAGGTTTGAGGGAGGGTTCATCAACAACTCTTTTAGGTTTCTCATTACAAGTGTTAGAGGATGAAGTGAGTGAGAGGACACCCTTCAGGGTTTCATCTAACTTATCAACATCATCACTACTAAGTGGCTTGGATGAGATATTGTTGTGAATTTGGATCATGTGTTTAATGGGATCATTTGATGTGTTGTTTGATTGGTTTTGAAGATTTACTATAGTTTCCTCAATGTAAGATGATCTAAATGGAATACGAAAGACAACTGAAAATGGAACTTGCAAGAGTCTAAGACTATCCATAATTTCCATGAAAATAAATGAACGCTATACTAAGAAAACAAAAAGAGTTGAACTAAAACTATAATAAATAACAAGAGATAGATTTAGGAAATTAAAATTTGGAAATGCTGATAAAAAACTATAAAGGGACTAATTCGCCCTAGGTGGTGAATAAGTCCCAGGAGATGACTTTTTTAATTTTTTAATATTTTTTTTGTGTTTTCCTATATAATTTTAACCCTATAGAATGCAAATCCAGAATACAAGTATAGATAAATCAAATGCAATGATGTAAAGTGAAGAAGACTTTCACTAATGTAATGTTTCTAAAAACCCTAAAATAATGCCATAGAATGGAATAATGAATTCCTAATATTCAAATTTAAATCAAGATTTTATTATGTTCAAAATTCAAGTTCACCAAAATGAAACATAGATTTTGGTACCCACTTTGCTTTCTAGCTCTCCTAGGGTTTTTCACCTCGAAGGAGAAAGGTGAGGCCAAAATGCACTAGTGTTTCACTCAATTTAGGATGTGTGTGATGTGATATGATGTAAATGAATTTAACTAAATTAAATACATTAATCTAAGTGACTGCAAATGAATGCAAAACTAAGATTTATGCTTTGTTTGAAAACACAGTGTGTTATGCAGAAAGATAGAAATAGTGAACAAAATGCAATATTTAACTAAACAAAAGGTTGTTTATATGAATGTGTACACCTAAAAAGTTGTATAGGATTGAATGAAAGACTGGAAAACTGATGAAATATGTATGAAAGTTGACTGGGACTCATTCGCCACCTTGGGTGAATCAATCCCAAGCTAGGACTTTTCTGCATATAACTTGTTTTCTGATAGTCGGGGATCTGAAATAGAATCTAACTCAAATATTCTTCTATAGGTGGGACTCATTTTCTATGCATGGTGAATCAGTCCACTTTTTGATTCCTGCAAATTCAAAACTCAGATCTGCACCTTGACACTTGTACAACAAATTCTGATGAAAACCTGATTCTAGATCTCAGAAAATCTCTACAAAATAGCTTAAAAGATTTGATGTAAAGGGGGTTTTGCCTCAGTCAAACCCCTATGTAGGTAATTAAACCTTGAATAGAGAAAAATATTCATAAACCCTAGCCTTAGTTGTGTTAAAGACTAGGAAAGATTGAAACTTGAAAAAGGTCCTATCCTATTGTTCTAGAACAAGACATGCAAGATTGATTGAAATGATGCAAGATATCTACCCTAGAAACCTTACAACACATAAAACATGAATATGAAATGACATGAAAATGTTAAATGAATACAATGCAAACCTTAATTTGAAGATAGAGTGTAATGAAAGATGGAATCAATAGGAAACCAAGTCCTTAGGCATGATTTGGTGGCTAGTTGCATGTCTTTACCCTAGATTTCTTCATGATTCACCATAGGAATCCACCATCAACCCTTTGCAATGTTGGATCTCAACAAGATTAGTGAGCTTCAAGACCTGCAAAGCCATAGTTTTGTGTCCTAAAACTTCAACTTTTGATGATTCAACTTGTTGTTGAATGCTTTGAAATTGCTCTTGAATAATGGTAATGTGATGATAATAGATGATAAAAGATTATGAAAAACTGACTTGAAATGTGTATTTATAGGCAAAAACTCCTTATTTTCCCATTAATTAGACCTAAAAGGCCAACATTCACCAAAAATAATAATTAAATTAATTGAATTGCTGCTTGATTTTGAATTTTCCCTCAAAGGGGACCCCTTTTCCACCCTTGGTTAATGTGTCCCGCCAGAGGGGACCCATTTTCCCAAGGTGGTGAATGGGTCCCACTACTGCTATTTGAAGGTGGGTTGTTGAGGTATGATGTTATTAAATGATGTTTGTCAGGTTTTATGTGATTTCACATGTGAAACGGGCCTCTAGATCAAAATTAATAGGTCTAAGGGGCATATAAATGTTATTTTAAAGGGGAAATGATGTAAAGGGACTTAAAAGTGGGTCTAATTATGCGTGAAATTGTCTCTTTTCTCAAGAGGGTCTGATTTTCTATGGCACAATATAATATATATATAGACACATATATATAATCTATATGTGTATATGTGTATTTTTGTGTGTAATATATATAAATATGTGTTAGAAAACAAGGTGAAACTTACAAAAATATTAACTTAAACAAGTATTTGCAATTCTACAACTATGTATCCAAGATTACCATAAAGAGATTATGTGATTAAAAATTTAACAATGAAAGAAAAATCAGCAATACCACAAGTTGCCAAACATAAGTGATACAAGATATACATGGAGAAACCATTGGAAGAAAAAATATCCACAATGAAAGAGATCCAATGTTGGTATTAATCATAAAATGAGATGTAATAATACAACAATCCTCTCTAAATTATGGTAGAACATCATTTCTTTGACAACCTACAAATAAACTCTACAAACCACTATGAAAATGCTCCAATATATAGATTTTTGTGGGAGATAATACAACAAACGGTATCCCAAAACAACAAGAAAAACACTTGGAAAAACCCATGCCCCTTTAGTGTACAACCAATATGCATTGCAAAAAATATTAAATGATCACATGGCCTTCACACCAACACCTAACCCATAGCCAATCAAAGTTGGTCAACACCGAGTGCTCCATAACTCTCTGATGGCTTCATACACTTGAACATGCAACAACATACAAACTTGGGTGTACCACTATGGAAAATGTCCAAATAACATGCAAGGGCATGCATTGCAAAGTGGTCCCCACCTAGAAGTTTGACACCCAAAGGGAATATTCTCCTAAGATGCTTTGTAACTGTTATCATAGTGGGTTCACCTCTTTGAATGCAATTACAATTTGTCATGTAGGAAAATAAATAATAAATATTTTCTCCTCATGTCCTCTAGAACACTTTCTAAATAATGTGGAGACAGACAATTATCAACTTAGGATAGAAATTATAATGTCACCTAGCTTAACATTATCCTACTTGATACTATATATTTCAATTACATCCAGGAGATGCAAATAAAATATAGTTAAGTACAATTTTTAAGGCCCATGGCCTTCTTCAACCAAGATAACTTATCTGTGGTCACTTGAGCTTAATGGTAGAATCTGCAACATTGTCTAAAGTGTCAACTTCATAATCAATACCTTACCATTCTCAACCATCACTTACGAAAAGTGATACTAAACATCAACATTCTTAGTAAGAGCATGATACATTGTATTTTTGGCTAAACATATGGCACTCTCATGATCACATCCAATCCTTATTTTCCTATAGTCAAAACCATTTCCATTACCAAGTCTCTATAACCAAACCACTTGATTAAAGGCATGTGTACTAGCCATATACTATTCTTTGTCGGTGCAAAATTCAAATGTAGGTTACCTGTAACACCCCTCCTTTTTGTACTCTGATAATCAGGCAATGTCTTCCTATGTTATGCTTCGATCATGTTAACATGTGAATTAATGATGCTTTATGCTTTGATTATGTTAATAATGTTAGCTCTGTTAGTCAGTGATTTTGTATTGGTGAAGGGGACAGGGTTGTATCACTCGCTTGCGAGTGCCCTACGATTCTGAGATTTCCTCTTCACGGTGTGTCTGATCATATTATGTATATATGCACGTTCGACATGCTCTTGGTTGCAGTTTGGCAGGTACATGACATCGACTCCACCTGGGTTCCAGGTTTGAGCGTGTCAATTGATCAACAGAAATTAATTGGGAGATAGTAGCTAGGTTTTCCGAACCAAGTCATCACCCTAGTCGTAGCATGTTGTTGGGTCGTCATTGGGGTCAGTTGTTTTATCTTGGGCAGTTCCCTTTGAATGTTTATTTAATTTCAAGTTAAAGTTGATTTAATGGCTTGCGTAGTCTAGTTAATGACTAAATGTGTTTAGTTGCAAGCTAAAAGTGATTAAATAGCTTTTGGAAATTAGAAATAATGAATGTTGTGTCTTTTGGAGTTTTTGAAAAATTAGTGATTAGTTAATTAATTTAATTGAATTAATAAAATAATCTAATTTCGAATTAGACTTATTTTATTGATAATTTGAATTAATTGTGTGAATTAATTAAATTATCCCTATGAATTAGAAGTGTAAAAGATTTAATTCTTTTGTTGAAAATAAAATGCTAAAGTATTTTGAATTCAAATTGGAAATAGAAATGGTTTAAAGTTATTAAAAATTCAAATAATTTCCTATGCAAGACTTTGGGGTAGAAAAGATATTTTCTGAATTAGTTGACTTTTTTGGCAAAAAGATATTTGTGTTGAATTTGAAATTGGAATTTGAATTAAATTTTGATTTGAATTTGTATTCAATTTAATTTGATATTGAGTTTGAATTTGGAAGTGAATTTGCATTTTGGATTGGAATTTAGTTAGAATTTGAATTTGAATGTGAAATTGGGGAGTTTGGAGGAAAAAGGTTATATTTGGTTTTAGGGTTTTCTTTCAACTCTCCATGGTTTCTTGGGTTTGAATGCTTTGGTGGAGAGGTTTGGAGGAGGCAAATGGTGGAGTTGAAGGAGAGCTTGGAAAAATCTTCATGGAGGAGGCTTGCAAGTTTTGGGAGAAAACATAAGGTGCATACTTTCTCCTTTCATCTTCTTGCCCATTTTGAAATGAATTGAAAATATGGTTTGGGATTCAATGGAATCCATGGAGGAGCTTTTAAATTTGCTAAATGGTAGTTTGATAGGGAAATTGAATCCAAACATGAATATTATACCAAGTTATTGAAAGAAAATAACTTAGAAAAACTCCATGTGAGAACTAGTTTTGAAAACCATTTTGTTGTTTGAAATAAAATTATATTCTTGGAATGAATTTTGATAGAATATTTTCACAATTTGGGTTTGTAATCAAAATTTGAATATGTGGGTTTGTGAATACAATATGTTCTTTCAAATAGGGTGAAACCCACATTTTTATTCTCAAATATGCAATGGTTTTTTTTTTTTTAAATTTTAATTTGGGTAAAACTCAGATTTCTCTCTGCTTTTTCTTTTTAGAAAAACACAAAATTTTAAATTAATTTAAATTTTTGGGGGGGAGGTCTAACATCAATGTGGAGACACACTGTTATCAACTGGCTAGCGACAGATGGCGGCGAGGGCACTGTGCCAGGGCTTCGGCCCTTGTGGTTATAAAATAAAATTTAGTTTCTTTTTTATTGTTTCTTTTGTTAAACTTTGGTTAATAATAATTAACCTAGATTTTTTTATTTATATATTATTTATATATTATTTATATATATATTTTGTATATTAAATATATAATATTCAATATTGTATATTATATGAAATATAATATATTTAATATATATTAGATTAATGGATTTTTTTTCTTAGTATAAGTTTAAGATGTATTTTATGTTAATCATGAAGATTTATAAGTAGGAGTTAATTGGAAAATAAGAATATTATTTTATTTGTTATCTTTTATCTGATGGGAGTTTAGATTTAAAGTGATATAGTTTATTTAATTGCAAATAAAATATCATCTTATTTGATATATTTAGATAATGGTAAATATTAAACTAGAAATTGTAAACCAACATGCGTTTATTATGATTGTGAAAATTGATACTTTAGTATATTGTCGTGAAATTCAATGAAGCGACTTTAAGCTATTATTCAAATGGATATTAAAGGCATATCTTGTTTTTTTTTTTTTAGATGTCTAATTATATAATATGATTCAGAACTGAGAGTAAAGGATGAACTCATTAGTTAACCTAAATATTTATTAATCTAGTGATTTATCTTTTGTATGTGAACATGAAACTGAGTGAATGATTGATTTAAATTCTAACCAGATAACTGCACTATTAATATGCTTTATGGTTACGAAATTTAGAGTAAATGATATGTTTGTTTATATTTTCCAATGACGTGCATAAAAGAGGGGATTAATTGACTGGATAAAAGCAAGTTATGAAACCTGTGTTTGAGTGGATCTAGGAAATCCGAATGTTAGTTTATTTAATTGCTTGAAATACTTTTGAGGTTTATTCTTCCTTGTTCGATGTTGGGTGTACGGAGTCATTGTTTGAAGTCTTCCTGATAGGGGATTTGTATCCTGTTGTGGGTTGTCTTTGCGAAAGTCAACTTTTGGTGTGTCGTAGAAAATGTGCATAGTAATACCTTGTGTATCACCCGGTTTTCACGAACGGGGATTTGTGCCTCCTTGGGTGTAGGAGAGGGTAAGGTAATTGGTTTCCTCCAATGTTGGAGTGGGTTTTGTACGTTGCTTCCTCCAGTGTTGGAGTAAGTTCCGTGTTATGTTTCCTCCTTGGTTTGGAGAGGTCGTGTTACCTAGTTTCTTCTTGTGGGTGTGTTGTCGATAGGAGAGTGGCTCTTGGTGGGGGTCCGGCACACAAAGGGGCGCCAGGGTAACTCACCTAGAGTTTAATTAAGTGATAACTTAAATGAATTAATGGGGATCTTTCAAACTAATAAGATAATGAATGCCTCTCTCGTGAAGCAAGTGAATGATAAGGCTCGAGATGAGATGGTACGCATAGTTTTGCGTGAGGGTCCGGCGCCGGTAGAGGCAAGCCAGGGTAACCCATGATGGGGGTCCGATAGCCTAGGAAGGTTGAGCTAGGGTAACTCATGGCAATTTATGTATGACACTTTTCCTATGTCGACAGTTAATCAGTTATTGTGTGATGTTCATGATCATGGTTCTCTGGAAGCATTGTAACTTCATGTTAAGTGATGTTGTGACTATTGTGGTTTAATGGCATTGTGGTTATAGATGTTAAGTGGCATTGTGATTGTGGTTGTTTCAATTCAGTTTTGGTGTAAGCCTGTGTCTAGAGGTTGGTGGTCTTGTCTAGGAAATCCTTGTTACTATCTCCTAGCACGGAGGGAGTGGGGCCTTTGGGTTCCACGTGGTCGGGAGGCGTGCATCTTTCTGTTGGTTCTTCTTCATGTTCGTGTGTTCGAGATTTCCAGTTGGAGAGCTCGTTGGATGCGGTTGCTTTTCTGGATTCGTTCCTTTCAGTTGATCTTTATTTTAAGTACCCCTCAGTTGTTATCGAGGTGGAATTTGTAATATGTAATCTTTTGGTTGGATTTACCTCATTCGGGGAATGAGTGATGTAACCTTATTGTTTAAATGTTAATTGGAATCTTAAGGTATTATTTAATATCCTTGTTGTAATTTTATCTTGAATGGAATGTATGTTGTTTCATTTCCTTAAGTGATTAATGTTTCAGTTTATGTTAATGTTATTCGATGTTGGGTTTTTAAGAAATCTTTGTCTCGTGGCCTTAGAGGTTGTTGGGAATATGATTCACTTTACATGTTATTTATACTTAAACAAAAAAAATTTGGTACGTTTAAGTAGTGAATTGCAACTTCCTCTAGGGTTGTGTGCGGGACATTACATTACCTCTTACACATCAAACTCACAAAACCTCCAAACAAAGTAAAAACATAGCCACTAGTGGACCTTCACTCTCCATGTCACCTACCCAATTTGTATCAATAAAACCCTATATGTTCAATGCCATCCTTATCATCAGTACCATGATAAACCAACTAGTAATCTAAAGTACCATGCAAATATTTAAAATCCCTCTTAACAAACTTCCAATGATCTCTACCATGGTTATACATAAGCCTATTAGAAAATCCCACTACTTGGGCTATATTTGGTCTAGTGAAGATCATTTCATATATCAAACTACTAATGGTATTGTTGGAGCTTTCAAATTTTGCTCCTTGTTTGTCACTCAGGTCCTACCTCATATTGTTGGCTTTTATGATGTTGAAAATTTTGAAGGGCTAGGGTTTTAGTATTGTCTTCATTTTGAACCCTCGTGTTTGTTTTCTACCCTGGTTGAGGTTCTATTTGGATGTTACCTTTTTGAAGGTTCTTAAAATGACTTGTGCCCCATCGCTTCGTATAGACATTGGCCCCTTCAGTTTCTAATTTTTGCAGCCTTTTGTAAGCTTTTATTTTTTCCTAAGTCTAGGTTGACCCCGTGCTTTATCATTTTAAAACAACTTATGTCATTGTTTGTCATCTACCTAGTGGTGTCCCCTTACCTTTTAATAAGTGTTTTATTTTGCAGAAGGTTGAATTTAGCGCTACCATTGATCCATTTGCTGCAGATATCAACAACTCCTGATATCCCATGATAAGGATTAAAGGGATCGTGATATCACGGGCAGGTGCCATGTACCCTTCCTAAAGAATGAAATCTATGTGATCATTGATGTGATATCTCTTGAAGATCAACGGTGCCTGCTATCCTGCGATCAAGATTTATGGGATCACGATATCACAGGAAACTACCACGTGTCTCTTCCAATGAAGCCTAAGGAGTGAAGAAAGCATTCACAGGTTTTAAATGTATTAAGGGGCGGATTACTAATGCACTTGTAAGGTACATGTGTTTTATTTCAATGTAGATGTTATAACTTCGAGGGAAAAGCTGCTCAACAGTTAAAGGAAAGGATGACAACCATTTTTGAAGAAGCGTGATCTCTAATGAGAAAGATCAACGGTTGCCTGCCATCTTGCGATGGTAAATCAAAGGATTTCGATATCACGGGAAACTACCATGTGGCATTCCTTCGTGGTGTATGGCATGATGGATCCCTTACTATTGTGTTGGTGATTATGTCAGCCTGTTTTGAAGACGGTCATCAATGATTTGATCAAACTAGAAGATCAACAACTCAAATTTAAATATGTATCAAGTAAGGTTGGAGCCATTTGTGCAGCCCGCAAGTGAGCTTTAATGGCAGATGAGACATCTTCTAGCGAGATTTGGTCAACATAAAATCAATTTACTTGTCTCATTTATATCACAAAGCATTCAATTATTTTGTGAAAATAGTTTAAGAGCCAAAGGCGAAATTGCGAGCAGTTTCAGCCAGAAATTGGAGTTTGTGCAAAAAAAGGTCGTGAGTTGATATTCTTTGTTTCCCAGTTATTCTGAACTTAAATTTGGGAAGGGGGGTTTGCTATGCTTGTCACTAAGCTCATTAAAATATTTTGTTAGGGCTATAGTTTAATCATAAATTGTGAGGAATTACAGTATTTTTACTCTATAACTTCCTATCTTTGCTTAGTCATAGCCACTTGAAATATAACATTGTAGTGAAGCCCTAGTCTGTATAAGATGGCACCACCCAAGCAACACTCTGGCCACATTGAATGTTTGAAAAGAAACTTGTATGATGATTTCTTGGATCAATTTTTGTTATCAACAAATGATAGAAGGAAAGGTGTAGTGTTGATGAGAGGTAAAATCCTAGGGGAGGGCTTGGTGTGTAATAGTTCCAACATTGCTAATGCTAGGGTTCCACTCACAGGCTTAGAAATGTTTAGATTATGGTATGGACAGAGGAATTTTCCTCACCCTTTTTCAAATAGATGGATGTACGACATGGGAAAGCTAGTTGTACCAAATGTGTTCCCTGATGTGGATTTACTTAGAGTAGTGGCCACGAGATATGACCCTATCACACGAGTAATTAGAGATAATGATGGAGGGGTTCTATTGGAAATTAACAGAGATGCTATCCAACAGACTTTTGATTTGAGTGACCTGAGTGATGACTTGGGTCCTATTAATCTTGAGGAAATGAAGCAGGAGTATACAAAACTGAAATCTCCTTTTAGGCTCAAGCTACTTCCAACCCATCTGGTTAAGGCAAGAGGTTCACAATTTCACATCAACCGTAGTGACTAGGAACCCTTTAGATTGAATTCTTTTGCAAAGCCTTTCCTGGCTACTTTCTATTCACTATGTCAGATTTTGGGTTTTAGTCATGGCGCAGTAATGCCAATTGCATACATGTTCATGGGGGTGCAAATACAACACCCTAACTTCTCTGAAACATATGACTTTACTTTTTTTTTGGTGAAGAGGATAGATGAAGGGATGTCAAAGCTACAGAAAGGTGATACTGGTACTCAATTCTTTGGTATTCCATGTTGATGCATATGTTCTTGTTTAGGAATATTGATTTCTTTGCTGAGAAGATGAACTTGGGGCAATCAGTTGATGGAAAAAGATTGCCAGTACAGATATGGGATGCAGGTTTGTCCTATAATAAGGAAAACACCAATTATGTACAATTTGATAATTGTTTTGCTTCTAGACTAAGGGCTAGATTGATGGTAAATGTACCTAGGGTCCCTGAGGAAGTACATGATTTCCTTAGGCTGAAAGAGAGGAAACCAAAATTGAGGGTTTTACATAACTAGGGTGACATTATCCCATATCTAGTCAGCACTACTTTAATAATATATGGATTTTAGGGAACCCCTAACACACTGCCATACAATGTGCCACCAAGAATAGGGTTTGTAGAAGTTATGTGGTAGATGGGTTGTATCCATGAAGACAACCTTACTAGAAAAGGGAAGGGAACATTATTCCTTGATTATACAATAGTGTCTGACTTTACATTTTCAAAGGGAGGTTGGACACATTTTGACAAATTCTTTGTTGATTATCATTTGAGATTTGGTCCAACGCAATAGCATGATCCTGAAGGTTTCTTTTCTCTCTTTAGACAAAGAATTAAAGGTGGAAAATTTGCACATGAGTTCAATTTTCCCGAGAACTTGATCATAAATGAATTTGATTCAAATAAGTAGGAATTGAACAAGGAAAAATGGATAGCTTATAGTAAGATATTGGATATTGTGCATGAAATGAATCTGAAGTATGATCCACTGATGGAGTTCACTCCATACCATAAGAAAAATTATTTTCTTATGAAGAATTTCAAAGAGATTATGGAAACCTTGACAACCAAAAAGATAAATTTAAGGATAAGCTTGGGTATGCAAGGACAAAGTGATAGGCCAATTGAAACAAGGTCAGTACATCAGCCTACAGAGAGGCGACCCATCTATAGGAGGAAAAGGGATACTAATAGTGATGAGGAGGAAGTAGAAAGAAAGGGGAAGCAAATAATGAAGGCACCCCCATGACTAGGTCCAAAATCATTGAATTAACATTTTCACCATAGTGCAGTCCCCCATCACCACCATCTGAGCTGAGCCCTAAGAGGCAAAGAACTAACCACCCACCTGAGGATATGATAGATGAAATTATTGTTATTGATCAGGACATGCAGGTTGGTATCCCTTCCCCTCCTAGGTTAGTTGAGTTGGTTCTATCCAACTTGGATATAAAGGGTAAAAGTGTGCAACATGCAAGAATGGAAGCTTGCAAGGAGTTCTTAGATGATAATGCATTCGTAAAGACTCCTGTATTCTTGCAATTGGCATGGAGAATGAAATTTGAAGAGTATCAAAATAAATGCAAGGAGAGAAGAGAATTAAGGCCTGACAGGTCAGATTAGGAGAATGATGAAGAAGTAAAAGCTAAACTAATGGAAGAGTTCAAGAACATCACTCCTAAAGAAGGAAGACAACTAGTGAGTCAGGTTGGTTTTATGATTTTTCCTGAATGGGACATTGCAGATGTAGTTGCTTTCAATGCCATTATGAAGTCCAAGAATCATTTTCAAAATTCTGAAGAAGAAGTTAAGGCAACACTGCAAAATTCAACCTTCAGTGAAGAATATGAGACCTTGGCTATTTGGGCATTGGATCCACAGGGGAGAAAGCTAGATATTGTTGATATTAATCCAAATTTTAGAGGAGGACTAATAATAAAGAGGGCTTCAGAGACTTCAATGACTAAGGCCACCAGTTTAACTATGAATGTGGGAAAGTTGGCCCAAAAAACTGCTGAGAGGGAGGAGGCTAAAAGAAAGAGCCTAATGGAGAAGTATAACACTTTGATTGAAGAATATAGTAAGATGCAACAGAGAAATTTTGAGCTACAAATTGAAGTAGAAAGGTTCAAGTATAGAAACATTAGGGAATCATCCAATGCTCCAGGAACCAACACATTACCTCCCACTGCAAGGTCAATGCCTCCTGTTTCTCCAAATGTTTCCACACCATGGTCTCCCATTCAAACTCCTGCTCCCACCCCTCCTCTAGAAAAAATTGATGAAGAAACAAAGTGCTCTGTTGATCCAACGAAGAAGCAGCTGATATAGAAAATTGATGAATTACATACATCATTAAGGGTAAAAGAGGAGGGTTTTCTTTCAAAGCAAAAAGAAATTGTTACTACCATTTTGGAGCATTTAAATGAAAGGGTAAATAATAAATTACCCTCTATACATTATTTGTATTCTTTTCTATTTGAAGCAACAAAAAATTATATTGCTTATATATTAGTAAAATCATTGCAAGGTTTTCAAACCTTACTATATGATCTAAGTAGGAAGATTTGGGAGTTGGTAAAGAACTTCAATGATTGGGGTAACACACTGTTACCTGATATAATTAATGAGCAGGGGGAAGTCATAACACTCTAAAAATGGTAGGATCAAGCTAGTAAAATCATCAATAATCAAATTAAAATAATTTTTGATGACTCAGATTATGATTTGTTTGTAAATTGTATGGATAAGATTATCGGTACTGGCTCATTTTTGGAGTCTTTTGAAAGAGATGCTAATCAGGTAGCAGAAAAGTATATGCCATATAGTACAAAGGTAAGTGAGGTGATTAATTTTTATTGGACAACTGACGAAGAATACCAGAGGTGGGTAGCCAAGTATTTGAATGATGATGAGTAAAATTATTCTGTTACCGATAGGTGGCAAATCAGATGTTGTAGTTACAATGATTCCAGTTTTGTGTTGATGGTTTTCTTGGCATGCATTTTGCATGGTTTTTTGTTATTGCATCAACCTTCCTCCGTAGGGATGATGGATGAAAATATGCTACAGAATGATTGCTATTGTAATAATTTTTGGAATATCATCAAGTGTCACAATTGGCTAGTGACAGGTGTACTTTCTGGCCCGAAGCTTGTTTGCTCCTTCATTTTCTATAAGAAAGATTTCAAGGCAAGAAGTATGGGTTAGCAAGTTAGAGAATTTTGATCGAGTCTAGGTGAAGTTGCAGAGCAGATTGTAAAGTCATATGTTTCTAGAGATAAATGCAATTTAGGTTTGTGAGTCATTATGTGATAGGTTTTGAGTTCATGAGAATTTAGTGTTGTATAAAAATACTAGCATTTGAATTGAAATGATAAATTCAAGCTCATGTCTTTCCATTGTATGCTCATATCTAAACTTTGAATAAAATAACTAAGGGTTGTTTCATTCATCTCATTGTTGTGGTGTGTATGATTCTATTTTAGTTTTAATTCAAGGAATTAATTAAAATTCTTGAATGGGATTATAAGCAGATGTGTTATGTATAAGGATTTGATAAGTAGTATTGAGTTAGAATACATACTGATAAAATTGTAATGCAATATTGTTAGGGACCTTATATGTCATGTATTTCATCTATTATAAACCTTTAAATTCTTATAAATTTGACTCCCTAATGGATATATGGCACTGATCTAGGTAGCATTCATTCGTGTGATTTAGTATTAGTGTGTCTTTTCCTGGAGCTTGCTACAGATTGCAAATCAATGACTATTTTATATATTTTGGATTGTGTTGTAGTCATCCCATGCTCCATATAGTCGATATTGTCGAAGAATATCTTATTTTATTTGATATTATCCTATTATGTTGAGCTATTAAGTGGGATTATCTGTTATTATTAATGTTGTTTACGATAATTGTGTAGAGGTTGTAAACACATTAAGGGATTCCCCTCCCAGGTCTTGCAGAGACTGAAGTGTAGGAGGTTATTTTAAAATCCTCATCAGTTGGTCCAGGTCCTTCGAGCTGCCCTTGATTGGAATTGGCAATTCCATAGGTAGATTAGAAGACCAACATGGTTAATAGCATAAAAAATAACCAACAAGTACTAGCATAAAGAATGTTAGAAATCTCTGTAAAATCATCATCAAAATTAGGAAACATGTCTAAAATAAACTTAGTACCAACATGAAATGGAATATTAATTGGTTTACAGTCATAGAATGGTATCAACATAATTTTTTTGACTTAACCAAAGCTTTCTAGGAGCCTAGTCCCCATGGATCTCCATCCCAAGGATATATTTTGTAGCCACAAAATACTTCACATTAAATGTTCCAAAAAGGTGAGTCTTAACCTCCTTAATCATCACGTTGTTGTTACCCATAAACATCATGTCGTCAACATACAAGACAATGAATAGTATCTAATCATCAATTTAAACTTAATATAAACATTGCAATCATCTTCACTTCTAACAAAACCCATCTTCAATGCAAAGCCATAAAACTTGTAATATCACATCTTGAGTGATTGTTTTAAACCATATAAAGGTCTATTTAACCTACAAACCAAGTGTTCTTTTCCTTTCAAAACAAAACCATCAAGCTATCGCATATAAATATTTTCGTCAAGATCCCTGTTGGTTCCCAAATATGTATTTATCATTTAACCATAATGGTATTCCATGTTTTATACTTATATTTAAAGAGAGATTTATCCAATGAGTGCAAGAATAACCTCAAACTTTTCTCCCTTGAACTTTAGGATCTGCAAAACCTAGGTGGGTTTTCCTATATGGTATTGAATATGCATATGAAATAAGGTTTTATTTCAACACCTAGCAAATAAACTTCTTGCAAATGACAAGGGTTTATATATTTAGAAAATGGAAGGAACTATCCTTGTTTTCTTTGAAACCTAGTTATAATGTATGCAAATAATTAAAGATAAATATTGAAAAAAGTAAATCTTGGTTTTATATTTGAAAAGTATTTCTAGGATTGAAGGAAAACCATTGAAAATAAACTAGTGTCTATCTAGTGCTACAAAGTCACAATGCATGTACACATCTTTGAGCACATTCTAAAAATATTTTGATGATCATTCAATTATTAAAAAAATTGTATTAATGAGATCAAATAATGACTAAGAGTGTAAAATCTACTTGCAACTCCAATCTAGAATAAAGTATTCTCATTATTTTCATTGAAAGAAATTAAATTTCTCCTTGAACAAAAATAACAATGAAGATAACCCAAATGCAAAAAATGTACATGGAAAGCTTTACAACCCTTGATTGTATTACTAAAAGAAATATCCCATTGCAAAACAAAATCATCAGGCTATCCCATATAAATATTTTCCTCAAAATCCCCATGCAAGAAACTAGTTTTAATATCTACAATGTATAAAATTGTACTCCCATGTAGGTGATAGTACCATTTCACACTTACTTTGGACATTTTTTAGTGAACTTTCATTTATGCATTTTTACCCTTTCTAAATAGTCCCTAATTTCCTTTATTATGCATCCCAAGGCCTATTTTTATCATTTTTTGACATTAAAAAAGCATTGAACAAGTGTAACATATCATTAAATTTCCCCAAAATATGTGTGTCCTAGAAAACCCTTTCATTAGCCAAGACCCAAATTTTAATAACTTATTTGTGGCTTTTTAACATTCAAAATTCAACTTGCAATTATTGGCTATTAGGACCTAATTGTCAGAAAATTAGAGAAATACCTATAAAAACCGAGTCTTTTCACCATTTCAATTAAGAAATGAAAATAAGAAGATGTAGGAAGAAATAAAGAGCATTTAGTCAAGAAAAATTCATAGTCTTGGAGTAGCACTATTTGATATTACAGGTCTTCATTCCCATTTTCAAATTTTATCAAGCTTTGTCACATGATTGAAGGTTGTTTCCTATAGTAGAACATAATGGATTCTAGGATAGGGAGATTCATTTGGCCACTTCCTTATACCTAATGAATTGTCTCTAATTTTTCTCATTCTCAAGCTTCATTCTATTTTGCAACCTAAGCAATGTATCTTCATTGTATTTTGGATCCTTTGCAAAAAGTTGTGATTACTCCTAATGTGCAACTAAATGATGTAATAACCCTAATTCAAGGAATGAATTCAGTTAATATTGATAGTTTCTTTCATTAGAATGAGTTACCCCCATTGGAAGCGAGAAAACAAAATGATGCTTTGATGATAATAGCTATCATTAACAAGTTTGGAATTAGGCACACTCTTTTTGATAATGGGCTAGCCCTCAATGTTTGTAGTGTTATTCTTTTGGATAAAATTAGAGCATATATGACTCAGATTCAACCATATTTTATGTTTATTCATGCTTTTGATAATGTGGGAAAACAATTGCTTAGTGTGATAACAATGCCTATAAAATTTGGAAAGGTTATATTACAAACTACAATCCATATCATGCCCAATGATATTTCATATAATCTTCACTTGGGTAGACCATGGATTGATGACATGAACATGGTTCCTTCAACATTGGATTATTTATTGAAATACACTTAAAAAAAGAAGGTTTACACAATAAAAGCTAATCCAAAATCAGAAAATTGTTTACAAACTGACA
Source organism: Sequoia sempervirens (assembly GCA_007258455.2). Lineage (NCBI taxonomy): Eukaryota > Viridiplantae > Streptophyta > Pinopsida > Cupressales > Cupressaceae > Sequoia > Sequoia sempervirens. The sequence continues at coordinate 51,983 of VDFB02341039.1, read as the reverse complement.
AAGGATTGGGAAGTCCTTTGAAGACATTTATACCAATTTCAAAAGTGGAACCTTCACAAGAATAATAAAAATATATTCCTTTCATCAGCATAAAAATTATTCAAAGATGATTGGGGTTTATTGAATTTCACACTTATCTTTATGGGTGAATATAAAATCACAAGAATGACATTTGAAAAAGAAAAAAAAACAATGATGATATCAACCAAATCTACAGTGAAGTCATCAAAAGAATGTGAATCTATAATTTCTAGCAAAGAAGAAGTTACAACTAGTACACATCCATATATGATGCGATAGATCATGATAAACCTACATCTCCAAAAGAAGTGGAAGCTCTTTATAGAAAAGGATATTAACTATTAAAACAATATGGATATAATGGAAAAGGATGTGGAGTGAAAGAGCAAGGCATTAGAGTTCTTAAATAGAGCATGACATACAAGAAAAAAAAAATTCTTTGGTATTTCCCTTCAAATATAACAAAAGAATCAAAAAATCCTTTGCTTAATATTAATTTTATAATGCAATATTCTCCTAAGGAAAGCCTTGAGTTGATACATCCTAAATTAACAGACACCACAAGTAATGACATGTCAATGGGTAACTTTAAAAGTGATGAATCATTGGTAGAATTTTTGGGAGTTTGTGATGTTGATCACAATAAAATATTCACCTATTATTACAATAATAAGGGATAACTTGGAGAAGAAACCAAATCAAGTGATATCAAGCAAGACAAAAATGAACAAATCCTTAAGGTTCTAGATCAAAGTACATTGCTTGTGGGAGATACTATAAACATACCAATGGATGAATATAATGAAGATAAAATGATTCAAATAGGAAATTTCCTTGATGATGATGAATAAGAAGATCATGCAATATTACTACATGACTTTCTCAAAAAAATTGCTTGGACTTATTTAGACATGCCAAGAATTCATCCTAAATATTCACACACAACATTATCCTAGAAAGCGATGCTAAACCAGTAAGAAAAAATATTTATTGGTTAAGGTGGAAATTCAAAAGCTCTTAGATGTGGGTTTCATCCACCCTTTCAATCTTATTCACCTTGGATATCTGACATTGTGGTAGTGGCTATACCTGATAATTTTATTAGGATGTGCATGGATTTTTGGGGTCTTAACAAAGCATCTTTCAAAGATGATTTTACTCTTCCTAATATTGACATGATAGTGGATCCAACTGTGATACATGCCTTATTATCATTCATGGATGATTTTTCAAGATATAATTAAATCTTTATTAACCCCCAAGATCAATACAAGACAACTTTTATTACACCTTGGGGAACATTTTCTTAGGTAATTTCCTTTTGGATTGAAAAATGTCAGAGCAAAATATTAAAGAGCTATGAAATTAATCTTTCATGATTTCATACATAATATTTTTGGAAGACCATGGTGATGATATTTTGGCTAAATCTATAACTCATCAAGACCAAATTAAAATTCTTTCATAGATTTTGAAAGCATTCATAAATACAACATGAGATTAAATCCAAAGAAATGTGTTTTTGTGTGGACAACAAAGAACATGTGGGTTTTATAGTATCACATAGGGGAATTAAGGTGGAAACAAAGAATATTGATGCTCTAATAAACATGCCACGTCCTAAGAACATTTCTCAATTATGTAGCTTTTAAGGAAAGATTCAATCTATTCATGAATTTATTTCATCACTGGCGGATAAGACTCTTCCTTATACTTAGATCCTTAAGAAAGAATTAAAACTTAGATATAATGAGGATTGTCAATAAGCTTGTGAAAGTTTGAAATAATCTAGATAATCCTATCATCCTGCAACCTTCAGTTTAAGGAAAACATTTCATCCTTTACATATCATCATCAATGCATTCTCTAGCTACATTATTATCTTAACAAGATGAGAATGGAAACAACATCCTATTTATTACATTATCCAAACATTCATTGATTATCAAACCCAATATACAATAATAGAAAAACATTTTTTGTTCTTATGTTTGCTACAAATAAATTGAGACATTATTTGTTCAATATAGTGGCGCATGTCATCACAAATTTTGATTTTGATCCATTAAAACACCCTTTTTGCTATGTAGAGTAAGAAAAAGTATCCATTTTCATGCTTAATTTTGCAAATAATTAATAATAAAATGAGCCTAGTTTTTCCTTAATTTAGTGTTGTAATATGTTTTTCATATTCACATTAAGTTTAGGGCCCTTTTAATAAAATGGACTTAATTGTACTTTTTTTGGTGTTGTAAGGTGTACCTTTACACTTCCACATTAATCTAGGGTTTTATTAATTGATTAAGTTTAATTTTCCTTAATTGGCCCCTTTAATTCAAATCCAAGCCTAATAAAATACAAAATTTGATGGATAAAACCCGACATTCATAAATTCCATTATGCAACACTTAATTTTGGGAGATGTGTGTCCTAGGAAAGTGACCTAGGACCCATTTTCCATAGGGTGAATAGGTCTCACTTAGTCCTAGAACCCTATTTTTACATGATATTTCACCTTGTTTGATGTGCGTACTAGGTAAGTGGCCTAAGACCCATTCGTCCTATAGTGAATGGGTCCTCCCTTAGACCTAGGACCCCTCTTTGAAATACGTTTTTGGTGGTATTTTAGTTATTTCAAATTTATAATTAAATTTTGGATTGTGATATTTGAATTTAGACACTAATGTTAGGATATGTATAAATACAATGTTATTCCACTATGTTTCATCCTAAGACCTTCTAGAAAATTCAAGTTATCTTAAGAGAAATTTCAAGAGAACATTATAGAAGAATTCAAGAGCATTTCCAAGGCATTCAAGGGAATATGTGTAGAAGAATATTGTAGAAATCAAGATTCCATTTTTAAATCAAATATGTATTGCATCATGCATGGTTTTTGAGCTAATATGTTGATGTAGTGTTCAAGATCAATTCAAGCATATTCAACGCATTATCTCTAATCAAGTTTCAGGATCAAGATCTACATTCATTGAGGCCACTTCACACTACTTTGTAGATTTTTACTCCAAGGTTTCAATTGAGGTTTGGTGAGATGTTACATATATTTTTTTATTCATCATTACTTTCATGATTTTATTCATTTCAAGGTTTAATTGCCAAAACGGGGTTTGACCAAGGGAAAACCCCCATTCCCTAACAAACAACATTTTTTTGTATTTGATGTGTGATTTTAGATTTTAGGTTGAAGAAAAATTGAAGAAAGTTGAAAAGTTGTCAAAGTTGCAAGAATTGCTGTCAAATCATGGAAACTAAGCTATAGGTTTTATTTCTAGCTTTTCAACAGTGACCGATTGGAATCTAGGAGTGCAAAAATAGAACATAACATAGAAACTAATTTTTAGGAGCCCTAGCTAGGACTCATTTTCCATAGGGAAAATGGGTCCTCTGTGAGGACTAAAATATAATCTTTGGTGAAAGGTACACAACATTTTACCCTTTCCAGATGTGATTTTTGACTGTTAGTTTGGTTAGATTTGATTTATGTCCTTCATTAGCACTTTTTTACACACATCTTGAATGAAATTAGAGAAAAATAGGTGAATTATATGTTTCATTATAGTGAACCTATTCCCCCCTTTTCATTTTGGTGAACTCGATGTGATAGCTAATTAGCATGAAATTCACAAACTTTTAGAGCAACTTCCTATTGAAGAAACCAAAGGATTGGGATATCAAGATCCTCCTCATGACATAAATGTCATCCTTCCTAAGGAATAGCCAATGCCTCTTAAGGATGCTAAGGGAATATTAGCTCCTCCTCCTCCTCAACATCTACCTCAATCAATTGGTGAATCAAGCAAGCAACAAAAACCTTAAAAACTAAAAAAATTGTCATTCTTACATACTCAAATAGAAATTAAACAAAAGATGTAGCACCTCCTTCAATTTGTTTGATCAAATTTCCACCTGCTAGTAGAAGTGGTTTACCTAAGAATAACATGATTTATTGCACATATCATAGAACTCTTGGGCATATTACTATCAAGTGTTGTGCATTAAAATTGATATAGAGTGATTTCTATTATGATGATGATGATTTCTATGACAAACTAGTTACATAACATTCTCTTCACTCCTTTCCATGTAATAGTTATAAGGCCATAACATCCTCACTATTACATGTTTTACATTCATTTCATATCATTATCTTTATTGCAAGGAGCACATTCTCATCATTTATCTCGACTCATCCTTGTGTTGTAGTTAGTGGGCGCAAGGGGTTAGTTAGCCTTGTCCTAGTTTTGGCATTTGATGTTGTCGCTTTGGTGAGCTTTTCACCTTTTGAATTTATTAATCAATATTGGGATGTGGATGACCTACTATAGGTTGAATTGCATGTGCATTACTAGTTTTTTTTTTTTCATATTTCTTTATGTGATTGCATGTGCTTAATGTGATCCCTTGTACTGTTTTCATTTGATGTATCTCACTCTCTTTTGTGTATTCTTCTATTTGTATCTACATTATTCTCTATGTCATAAATATTTTTTTTTCATTTTTCTTGTGTTTTCCTTTTGGGGATGATGCAAGGCATTGAGACATTTATGTCTCTTCCATGTTGACCTAAAAGGCCCTTTTCTTTGTTTTCGCTATTTTTGTATCAATCTTTTAGTTCTATGAGTATTTAGGGAATGATGAAATTTTCAAGCTCTATGACCACATTGTAGCAAAGACATACTGACCTCAAATCCATAGATCCCTTTTGTATTTTTGGGGGAAACCCCTCCTTCATTTTTCATGGCATAGCTTTATTTCAGAAACATATGACTTGGCATAGGGATTTCTAAGGAAGCTATCATGTCTTAGGACAAAACATTGGCTGCTTTAAAATAATTACTCACAACAATAGTGTTAGCAACTATTTTAAAGTGGGGGCATACGTGTTTGAAATATATTTTAACATTTTTCATGTTTCATGGTGTGATTTTATTTTTTCTTATGATGCATCCTTTTCTTAGTGGTGTTATTGGGTTTGATGTCCTCCAAGAGTGTGATAATTCTTAGCATACAACTTTCCTCTTAGTGGCACTGATGCAATGCACTGCATTCCCTAAGTTTTCAAACTTTTACTCTTGACTTGTCCTCTCATGGAGACATTAGGCATGATGTTCCCTAAGAAGAATCTCTTACATGAACTAAGAAAAATTCCTTTGAAAAAAAACTTTTACTAGTTAGCATTATTTTTCATAATTGTTAACATAACGCAACTTGTTAGCCTTATGAAGCTTGAAACCCTTAATTCAAGGCCACCAATCATAATGCACTTTTCTTGCCAGTGGAGGCTTGCCTAATTTTTAGGTGTTTAGCATAATGCATCTTTTTAAGCCATATGAAGTTTGAACTCTAATTTCAAGACCACCAATCATAACACACCTTTCTTGCCAGTAGATCCTTTCCTAGCATTGTGGTACCTTATTGAAGTTGTTAGGAGCATAGTTTTGCTATGGTATGGGAGAATAATATGATTCTCTCATTTTCAACCCTTTTGGGATACTCTCCTAGTGGATAGCATGAGGTTCCACTACCCCATAGTGAGCATGACAATACAAAACTAATGACTTAGATGTGTTCCACAATGACCAGTCAGTCTAGGATTGATCTTCTTGGTCTTTGATTTTGTGTGATTGTGTATGTTTGTCATTGATGCAAACATAAGTTTCTTAAATGTCTACTATAGTGTGAGTTTGACATGGGGTCATACTCTCACTAAAGTGAGGGAACAATCTATTGTGGGAAAAAGTATCCATTTTTCACGCTTATTTTGGGAAATAATTAATAATAAAATGAGCCTAATGTTGCCTTAATTTAGTGTTGTAATATGTTTTTCATATTCACATTAAGTTTATAGCCCTTTTTAATAAAATGGACTTAATTGTGCCTTGTTTTTTGTGTTGTAAGGTGTACCTTTACACTTTCACATTAATCTAGGGGTTTATTAATTAATTGAGGTTAATTTTCCTTAATTCACCCCTTTAATTCAAATCCAAGCCTAATTTAGCACAAATTTTGAGGGATGAAACCCGACATTCATAAATACCATTATGCAACACTTAATTTTTGAAGATGTGTGTCCTAGATAAGTGACCTAGGGCCCATTCACCATAGGATGAATGGGTACTCAATTAGTCATAAGACCTTATTTTTACATGACATTTCACCTTGTCCAATGCATTTCCTAGGTAAGTGGCCTAGGACCTATTCACCCTATGGTGAATGGGTCCACACTTAGACCTAGGAACCCTCTTTGAAATATTTTTTTGGTGGTATTTTAGTGATTTCAAATCCATAATTCAATTTTAGCTTGTGATATTTGAATTTCAAGAATTAATGTTAAGATATGTATAAATAGAAGGTTATTTCACTATGTTTCATCCTAAGACCTTCTACAAAATTCAATTTATTTTAAGAGAACTTTCAAGAGAGAATTATAGAAGCATTCAAGAGCATTTACAAGCCATTCAATGGTAGATTTGTAGAAAAATATTGTAGCAATCAAGATTCCATTGTCATATCAAAGATGCATTATATCATGCATGTTGTTTGAGCTAATATGTGGATGTAGTGTTCAAGATCAATTCAAGCATATTCAAGGTATTATCTCTAATCAAGTTTCATGATCAAGAGCTCTATCTATGTTGATGCAACTTCATGCTAGTTTAAATATTTATATTCCAAGGTTTCAATTGAGGTTTGGTGAGTTGTTACATAGATTTTTCATTCATCATTGCTTTCATTCTTTTATTCATGTCAAGGTTTAATTACCAAAATGGGGTTTGAGCAAAGCAAACCCCCATTCCCTAACAAACAATTTTTTTTATCTCTTTCATGTGTGATTGAAAAATTTAGGTTGATGATCAATCAAAGAGAAAAATTGAAGAAAGTTGCAAAGTTGTCAAAGTTACAAGAAAAGTTTTCAAATCGCAGAAACTAAGCTGTAGGTTTTATTTCTAGCTTTTTGACAGTGGTCGACTGTAATCTGGGAGTACCAACATAGAAGAATAGAACCTAGAAACTAATTTTCAGGAGCCCTAGTCAGGACCCATTCATCACAGGGAAAATGAGTCCTCAATAAGGACTCAAAATGAATCTTTGGTGAAAGGTATACACAACATTTGACCATTTCAAGATCTACCTTTTGACTGTTAGTTGGGTTAGATTTGATTTTTTTATTTATTGATGCTTTATAACACACATATTGAATGAAATTAGGAGAAATGGGGTGCATCATACTCATTTAATTTTCATAAAATCTTATGTTTATTCACTTCCTGCTAAAATAGATTTATCAAGATGCTTAGCTAAATGGGTTGTGTTGTTATGTCAATCTTAAGTTCCTTGCCTAGAAAGAAATGAAAGGTCAAGCATTGATCGACCATTTAGTTGATGCTCCTTCACCATTAACACTACCCAATCATTGTTGGTATAATGTGTCTCAACCTTGCAATTACATAAAGTACTATTGATATGTTAGTGAAGAGGGAGCACAAGGGGGTTTTCCCTGAGGGGTCTAGGTATAGTGCACCCCGATAGGGGCTCAAGGGCAGCACCCGCGAAAGGATATTTTATATTTATTTTATTTTTTTAAATCTAGACCATTCATCATTAGTTCTTATATCTGACAATTGATATTTTATTAGCTTGACTTTCCCTATAAGGAAACCCTATTTTATGAGGGAATTCCATTACAGCTATGTATTATGATGTATCTTGAGATTATGATAGTAGTCGTGATGACCTTCGATTTCTAGTTGGTGATAATCCTATGAGAAACTTCCTTTGCAAGTATATTGCAATCTTTGTGGTTTTTGAATAATATATTGGGCAACTTTTGGAGTGTGGGGTTTTTCTCCCAAAAGGGTTTTCTCATGTAAATTACTGTGTTGTATGCATGATATTTATGTTTATTTTTATTTAAGTTTATGTAACTGTCAAATATTTGTAGAAGTTTTGCATTATCGTCCTCTCAAGATTAGTGTGGGAAGTTGTTCTACTACCTTAGCTTCCTTACAATCATGACTCATCCCCTACTAAAAATGTTTTTAAAATAAATGATAATGAAATACAAGAGATATATTTTCATGGTTCTAAGTGTTGAAATAGCTTTGGAGAAGGGATTATATTGATTCCACCTTTAGGAAAGACAATTACCTTATCCTATCATCTAAATTTCCTATGTACAAACATCACTGCAAAGTATGATGGTCTTATTGATTAGATATGTGTAGCCTTATCCTTAGGTGTTCAACAAATTTGTATATTTGATGATTCTCAATTGATAATTAATAAAATTAATGGATCCTATCAAACAAAACATGACAAGTGATCCCAATACAAAAATCTCATGATGACATTGCTAGAACACTCCTAATCTTATACCATTGTTAATTTTCTATGAAAGGATAATGAACATGTAGATGCAATGAAAAGTGCTACTTGTATCTCTCGAGGATCCTTTCATAGATTTTACATTCGTAATCTACATGGTCACAAAAAAATCAATAGATGAGCCGATAAAAGAAGTATTGGTTGCTGATACTGAGGTTTCTAGTGAATGGTACACAACGATATTTAATTGCTTAAAAGAAGGTATCATTTCTAAAATAGCTACTAAGAATACTAGAACTCATATTCAAAAACTTACAACCTAATATATAATCCTAGAATATGTGTTGTTGTGCCATAGAAAAATGACCCCTTGCCATTTTCATGGCCTTTTAGGTCTTGTTTCATGATGTTTGATCTATTTTGCTATGATTTTATGTTGTAGCATGGCTTGAACATGCATATTTAGGTACTAAAATTCAAAGAATGACGTCTTGTGAAGGTTTTGTGAAGTGTTGTAAGACATTTCTACACTCTTCTAGACTCTATTTATTACAATTCACCTAAAAATCACCTTTTTATCACTAATCAAGTCCTATTTTGAAGTGTTGTAAATTATTGTAACAAGCTTTCATGCTTTTCTAGGCATAACTTCACTATTTATCCCTTGCTTATGCTTTATTTGACCCCTTTATGCCCTCATATGCTTTAATTAACTGCATTTTAAAATGTAAGTCTGAAGAACAACATTAAATACAAGATAATTCCCAACACCCATTTTTAGGTCCTAGGTGGGACCCATTCACCATGTGTGGCGAATGAGTCCCCCTTGGCCCCAAATTCAAAATATTTCAAAATTCCTTTTGGGTTTTTATTCAAAAACACTTGATGTTGGCCTATGATGAGGTATGAATAGATAACTAAGGCACAAGTGTGTATAAATAAGTGATTTTCACCTCATTTTACATCCTCCAACATTCACACATCATATTCAAGCAATCTCAAGTACTCCAACATCTTACAACATCTCACCAAGCATTATTCAAGCACTTTGGAGCATCCATTGACATTACTTTAGATTTGCGTCATTCAAGGGTTTGGTAAGTTGATAGCATTTTCATGTTGTTAGTTTATCATTCTCTTTCATTTTATTGTTTCATTAAAGGTTTTATTACCACAAGTGGGATTTGAGCAAGGAAAACCCCTATTTGCTAACCCTCAACCATTTTCCCCCTCTTGCATGTGTGTTTGTAGACTTCTGTGTGAAAATTTAACAAGCATTTAGGTGTTGAAGGTTGGTCAACAAGTCAAATAGGTGATTCAAGTCAAATCAATCATATTTCAAGCTTGGAGAAGGTTTTTTGTCTGTTTCCTGTAGAATTGACTTTGAAAAAATGATAAGTAGACATTTCTAGATCTGGTGTTGTAGAGTTGTCTCTTGATTTCTCAAAATTTTGGGAGAGGACTACTTTGCCACCAATGGCAAATGAGTCCCACATTAAGATTAAAAATCTGAATTTTGTCAAATTCTAGATCCTGACTATTAGAAACTAGTTTCTAACACTTTCACCAGTAGCATGACTAATTCACCACCCTGGGCGAATGAGTCCCACTGTGAAATTTCAATAAGTTCAGTCAACATTCACGACAATCCAAATTCATCAAATTTTTCCCAGGTGTGCTCTATTTCATCTTATCCCTTTCTGTTCTATATTATTTCATCATTTAGTTCATTATTTGCATATCATAACGTGTTTTCAAACATAGTTTAAATCTTTGTTTTGCATTCATATTTAATCATTTAAATCTTTTAATTGCATTTATTTTACTTCATTTAGCTTAGAAAACATCATACATAACATAATTTGAATGAACTCGATGGCATTTTTGGCCTAACTCTCTCCTTTTAGGTGAAAAACCCTAGAAGAGTTAGAGAGTCCCTAAGAGCCAAAAGTCTACAATTCAGTTGTATATATGGTGATTTGATTGTATCCTTTTATAATGCCTTAAAAAATTTGAAATCCCTATAGCCCTTAAGGAATCTGATGCAAGTGCTTGTGAGGGAATTTTTTGGGGAAGATCGTTAGTTCAAAAGTTAATCCACATAGGATACTATTTGAAAAATTAAAAAAAATATTTTTTGATCATGTTAAAAAATGTCATAAATATCAAGAGCATAACAATTTGATTCATGCTCTTGCTTCCAAACTTCATGCCCAAGTTCGTATTTAGCCATTTTTGGTATGAGTTTTGGATCTAATTGGAAACATTTCTCCTCAGTATTCCTCTAGATATGCATTTATAATTACTACTATGTATTACTTTATGAAGTGGGTAGAGACAATTTTTCTTCATTCCATGACTGCTGATGTAATCTATCATTTCATATTGGAAAACATCATTTCTTGATTTGGCCGTCCTTTTGTGTCAACATCAAATGGTCAAGCAAAAGAAACAAATAAAACACTGGAGCAAATATTACAAGAAATGGTAAATAAACATAATAAGGATTGGCATAGCTAACTATCTTATACAGTATGGGCTTAATGTAGAAGTATTTGAAAATTTGTAGGAAACACTCCTTACAATCTGATTTATTGTGGTGATGAAATCATTCCTTTAGAGTTATAAATTCCCTCCTTAAGAATCTCTCTCAGGGGAATTGTGGATGATAACACTTATAACATAAATGATTACAATAACTTGAAATGCTTGATGAGCAGCATATAAATTCTCTTGAAAATCTCCAAGATTATTCCAAAGGAATGTAGCATCATTACAACAATAATGCTATTTCTCATTCATTTAAAAAATGAGATTTAGTATTATATGAAAATAAAAAGAAATATTAATACTACTTCAAAAGAAAAAGGAAAATTTAGTCTGAATTAGTTAGAATCTTATATCATCAAAGACAATTACGCTTCTAGAGCATATACACTAAAAAAAAGGATGGAATACCTCTCAAAGAACCTATCAATGTTGCACATCTATGCAAATATTACACTTAGCAATATTTTTGAATAGTGTGTATATGGGTATGTGCAGGATCATGATGGGCCAAAAAGTGGTGATATGATGGGTTTTTGTAGGGTATGTGGCTGACGATTTTTTTTTAACCCAAAATTGATGAAACTAAAAGGGTTTTTAAAGGAGATTCTCAAATTTCCACCAATATAAATTATGCTTTATTTTGAATTTAATAAATAGTAATTATTTATTTTCTGTTTGAATTACAAATAAAGTCCTAATTGATAGGCTGATTGAAAAACATCTATAGCTTTCAAAAGGTATCACATTTTTTGAATATGAAATATGCACCACATTCTATACTTTACATACTATAGGATTAAAAAAAATGAAATGAATTTGATGAAGTTTTGACCAAGTTAAGGTGGTTAGAATGAGTTTTTTAATTTTTTAAAAGTTGTAATAAAAAATTCATAATTAATTATTTACATGGAAAAAAATTACAAAAAAATGTGCATCACATCAGGACATGAGTCCTCTACTTATATCTAAAATCTTATAAAAAAATATTATCATTTTATTATGGTTAGGGTGGTTAGAAAAACATCTACTTATTTTTCCCCTGAAATTTAAGTAATACTAGATTGAAATTTCAAATTGTCACCAAATAAATATTTTTTAAAATAAAACTAGTAGTTTAGAAACTACATTCAATTTTCTACAAATTCTATTCTTACATATTTTTGAAATAATATAGATAATTTATTCAATTTTTTACATCAAGTTTTCCTAACTCTAATTTTTCTAAAAATTTTGCCACTTAAGGGCCTATTTTTTCCATTATGATCCTGCACATACCCATATTTAAAGCATGTTATTAGATTAGGTAGATAGTTTTCTATTTAATCTTGCATTGGGTCATTCTTAAAAAACATTGTTGTGTTTATTGAATTATGTAGAGTATTCTATTTAATCTTGCATTGTATCTAGAGTAACCATAACACTTATAAACATGATCACCATCATATCAAAATGTAGTGTGATACAACATAATACATTTAGAAATTTCTATCAATACTAGACTCCTTGAGGCCTGGTATTAGTGGTCATTGAGAGAAAATGGTATGGGATCAGCTTATAAAACTCATCTTATCTCAAGGTCCACATACCTCACTTATGGAAATCCCCTCACGTATGATTGTTGCAATGTGCTCTTGATCTATCTTATCCCTATCCACTCATACTCTTGAAAGCTCTATTTGCAAACTATTGAGTTTTGACCCCATGAAATCCTTTGCCTCACTCTTGAAAGGAACTAAGGTGGATTGAAGCTCTTCATATATAGTCTTGATCTCCTCGTAGGAAGTCCTAAGATCATCATGTAAAACTCTATACATATCTCCTCTCTAGCTTTGACCTCCTCAATCTTAGCTCTACACAAGTCAATATTACTCATAGTATTTTCATCAGTTGTCCTCCATCTTGATAAGGCCTCAAAGAGGTCAGCATAACACCTTACACTAGATGGTGCCATATACTCAACTTGTGTTGGTTGCTATGGGGGCATGGTGATTGCTATATTTCTATAGTGAGTCAATTGAAGAAGTCTCATCACTCTTGTGTCCCAAATAAAAAATGGAAAGAATAACATAAATCAAACAAAGATATAACAAGTAATGCAAAACTCAAACTTAGAATATAAATAACACATCATCACCTAGATCATCAGCCCACCAGTCGAGGTATTGATATGATACTATAGGTTATCTAATGGTAATCCTCTTAGGGTAGGAAGGGTAGTAGGAGTAGCATTGTTGCACTCTGCACACTCATAGGATGAGACACCTAATGTACACTCATTGTATACACTCATGTGACACTAGGATGAAATGTTAATCTCTCATCGAGGGAATCTATGGCCTCAACTAGCCCATCAAACTCCTCTCTTATATTCTTCTAGTCCTCATCATCCTATGTATCCTCTATTTCATCATCATCATTAATTGTGTCCCCATCAACATTATCGTCTTGTCTCTTATCTCCTCGATATGGTAGAGGTCCATCATCGCCTCTGGGTGATCACTAGGGAAGATGTGTGGAGGTCCTACTCTTTCCCACCATCTCTCATAGGCTATAGTGGTGCCTACATAGTATAAATTAGATGCTACGGGTGCTTAGTCCTCACCATCTAAGTCACTATCAATCATAAGAATGTAGGTTGTGGCTTGGGTTCTACCTAAATTTTTCCAAATTCATTCATGACTCAATCATAATAAAATGAAATCATAATATAGTCATGCCATCAAACAAACAATATATCCTACTACATTCTAGTCAACTATTGTATAAGGTCTAGCTACTATGGCAAAGGTCTATATGGTCTCCATACTATATCATTATCCTCAAGGTAATAAAATCTAACTCTCTAGTGTAATAGATCTCAACACTAAAAGAATCTCCTTGAGGTTTAGTTGTAATATCATGGATAGCCAATTACTTCTATAGTGAGATATCATGTCATTCTAGTACATGTGATATGGCCAAAGGCTCACACCTAAAGAAGTGTTCAAAGTATTATGCTATGATTCTCTTGATGCACAAACTGATCAAGATCATAATAAAGGTGAGCAATCATGATTCATCACCATGCAAAAACTATCTAATGTTGCTCCATATCATTCACAATACACACGAGGCCTCCCTAAAGGTGTGTGCCTCATCCATATAGTACAAGAGGTAGTGGAATGGTCACCAACATAATCCACTGAATCAATGGAAAAGATGCATACATAAGCCATGAAAGATTGATGTGTGATATAACCTCTCTATTGTAGTTGCTAGTGTAATACAAAACATCTTGCCTCAAGTATATCTAGAACAATATAGTAATGCAAAGTGTCTCCTCCTCCTCCTCAGTCAATTAAGTAACCTGCTCATGGAGAATGGTAAACATGTATCTTCTTAAACACTATCGAATGTGTGGTAGACTCTAAAAGAATCAAATATAACCAACAATAATATAGAAAAATCAGTTAACCAAATAGTTACAAGAAAAGATAAACTTCCCTTGGACAGTGTGGCCAAAGTGGGACAAGGTCACCATTTTGGGAAAAGAACTAGTGCAACAGTCACCAACATAATCTGTTGAATCATTGAAATGTATGCATAGAGAAGCCATGAAATCTTGATGTGTAATATATCCTTTCTACTATAGGGGCCAGTACAGTACTAAACCTCTCACCTCATTTTTCATGGCGTGTCATCCTCATCAAGATGAAAGGTCTAACCCCATATGGATATCCTAAGAATGTGGCGGGCATCCTCCAATGTCACTATCATCTCCCCTTTTGGGAGATGAAATGTGCAAGTATTTGCATCCCAATGCTCAACCAATGATGTCAAAATAGTCTCATACCTCATGGGTGGCATGAGGCATATCTAGAACAATCTGGTAATGAAAAATGTCTCCTCCTCCTCCTCCTCCTTCTTAGTTAGCTGGGTAACTTGCTCATAGAGAAAGGTAAACATGTGTCTTGATAAATGTTTTCAAGCATATAATAGACTCTAAAATAAACAAATAAAGTCATTAGTAATAGAAACATCAATTAACCAAATAGTTACAAGAAAATTTAAACTACCCCTAGACACTATAGACAAAATAGGATAGGGTCACCATTTGGGAAAAGGGTCACCAAAATGGGATCGAGTCACCATTTTGGGTAGGGTCACAATAATTTTTGGAGAAACTAAAAATTAGTGCAAAATATGAAGGTAAATTGTAGAGACAAGGTACAATGGACTCACCTTTTCTTTGATGGTGCCACTCACAAACTCCTTTTGAAGATGCTCAAATCATGGGGGCTAGTATGGTTGTCAACTCAAAATCCACACTCCTTTGCAACAAGGTATCACCCTAAATGGTAAATTTTGAAATGATAGTAAAATAGTTGATCTTTCACTAAAATATAGTAAAATTTCTTAATAATACATTTCACACAAATCACCATAATGAGGGTTAGTGAACTCTATTTTTGATGTTGTATGTTGTTTTGGGTTCATAGTTTCATCCTCAATCTTCTCCAATGTTTTTTTATAGATGGTGTTGTGATATCATGAACCTATCTTAAGAATTTCTATCAACAAAACTAGTAATTTTATAAGGTTAGATTGCTACCCTGATTCCACCTCCATAAAGCAAGAAAAATAAGGGGGAATAAATCTACCCTCAATTTGATTATTCATAGAAGTTTGAAATGTCTATTTCAAACAATAAGATGATTTTGAATAGATAATGTATCAATTTTGTAGGATGTGGTTCCTAATATTGTGATTTTACACATAACTATATTGGGGGCTCCATTCTCCCTATTATCAAATGAGTTTTAATATCCATATGAGAAGATCCTTTTATAAAGTGTGATTTACTATTAGTACTTTATGGACTGCATGCGCATGTAGCATCATATGGCTACTAATGTATGGGCTAGATGTAGTGTAGAAAATAGTACTCCCTTATAGGTGATAGTATAATTTCACAAATATTTTTGACCTATTTTAGTGACCTTGCATTTATGCATTTTTACCCTTTCCAAATATTCTCTAATTTCCTTTATCATGCATCCCAAGGCCTAATTTTATCATTTTCAACACTAAAAAAAGCAATGACAAAGAGCAACCTACCATTAAATTGATTTGAAATATGTGTGTCCTACAAATTTAGGCCAGGACCCATTTTCTAATGGGAAAATGGGCCCCCTTCATTAGCTAGGACCCAACTTTTAATAGGTTATTTGAAAATTTTGAACATTCAAAATTGAACTTGTAGTTGTTGGGTTAGGAAATTAGAGAAATGCCTATAAAATCCTATTCTTTTCACTATTTCCAACTAGGAATGAGAAGAATAAGATCCAGGAAGAAAGAAAGAGCATTCAGTCAAGCAAAATTTAGTCTTAGAGTAGCACTATTTGATATTATAGGTGTTCAAGCCCATTTTCAGATTTGATCATGCTCTTTCACATGATTGAAGGTTGTTTTCTATAGAATAACATGATGGATTCTAGGATTGGGCAAGGAATTTTGCCACTTCCTTCTACCTAATGACTTGTTTTTTATTTTTCTAATCTTCATTCTTCATTATATTTTACAACCTAAGCAAGGTATCTTTATATTTTTAGATTTATTTAGGGTGTTCTTGACTTCTCCCTAAGTGCATCTCATCATTTTCATATAGGAATCATACTCTAACAAAATTGAGTAGGGTTTGTTTGCATTTGATCTTTTAACAACCTTTTGGCACATAGTAGGGTAGAGATCACATATTTTCCATTATCATATCATTATAATTTTATCAACATTTAATTAGAAAACAAGGGTTTGACCAAGGAAAACCCCCATACAAACAAACAAATAGTTTCATTTTATAGATTTATTATAGGTTCAAATCCAAAAATGAAGATTTCTAGGTACAAGAACAAAGTACAAACAAAGGGCTACAATATTATATTTTAAAGTTTTAGGAAGGATCTCAGGGACCTATTTTCCTAAGGGTGGCCCTATCCCTCTGCACTACTCAGAAACATCTTTTGTTGATAGGTACATGCTATTAAACCCTTCTCAGACCTATCTACAAATTTTTGTTTCATATTTTGTACATCTAGAAATTTGTAATTTCCATCTTAGGCCATTTAATTAATCTAGTTACATTAATTGAAATCATTCATAATCATTCCTGGCCCTTGTCCTCAAAGAAACCCTAACAATTTAGATATAAGGGACTCACCATTGAGGTTGAAAGTCTCTTGGATTTCCAATTTTTTGGTGATTCTTAATTAAATTGTAGAAATGGGGGGGCACATAAATCTAAAATTCCTTTAAAGGGGTTATAATTTAACCCCCTATTTTTTACCATTTCAACATCCATTTTATCTATTTAAAAATCATAAGAAACAATAATAGATAGTAGGAATGTAATAGAAGTTAACTTAGCAACAAGAGATAAAAGTTAGCTGAAATAATCTCCTTCTCTTTGGGAGTAGTCCTTAGCAATGAATCTAGCCTTGTAGTACTCTAACCGACAATATGTACCAAAGTTATTTTTAGATACCAGCTTGCATCCAATGGGCTTCCTTCCTTTGGGAAAACTCACAAGATCCCACGTATCACAACTATCCAAAGCCATCATCTCCTTCTGCATGACTTGGATACAAGACTTAGCTTCTTCTAAAGAAAGAGGATCCTTGTAAGATATAGATTCATCATCAACACTCAATAAATAAAATACATAGTGGTAATTAGATGGGCTATACCTATCAACTAGATTATGTTGTCTTGTGCATCTTCACAAGGTGGGAGGAAGAGGATCTTGTTGCTCTTCTTCTTCTACACACTTATCCTGCACATCATTTGAATTCTCTGAAACCTCTTATTCTTTTCCATCATCAAATCCAATTGATTTTTCTTCCACATGTGAATCTTCATGATTCTTAATATTTGTCTCAAACTACAATTTTTTTTCCTTCTCTTACTCAAGTTTTTCTTCCCCTAATAAGCTCCAAACTCCTTGAAAATCACCTCAAGAGAAAACCATTTTTCAAGTTAGTAGATTCCAAAGCTTATAATCTTTTACATTCTCACCATAAACAATAAAGGTACATTTTTTATGCTTTTGAATCCAATTTAGAATGCTTCTTTTGAGGCACATGAATAAAATCCTTATAAACAAAGACACTTAAATGTGACACTGGAGGCTATCTACCTATCCACACTTCGTAAGGAATTTTATCAATAAAGAGATGAATAAGGAGGTCTATTAAAAAATAGCATATAGTACTTACAAATTCTATTGAAAATAATCTATCAATATTAGCCCCACTCAATATGCTCCTACCTCTTTCCAACAAGGTTAAGTTCATTCTTTCTACTACCCCATTTGTTGGGGTGTATATGGTTTATATTTTATCAAACAATACCTGCATGCTTTCAAAGCACATCAAATTCCATTGAAAAATATTCATCCCCATTTAAAAATCTCAACACTCTTATCTTATAATCCATTTACTTCTCAACTAAGGCTTTTAATTCCTCAAACTTGGTGAAAACATCAAATTTTTCATGCATAAAATAAATTTAGGTGTATCTTGATACATCATCAATGAAAGTAACATAATAAGAAGATATTCCAAAAGATTCAACATCAACTAGTCCAAACACATCCAAATGATTGATCTCTAATAATCTCTTAGCTTTATTAGTGTCATTAGGAAATCACAATCTATTATATTTAACTAACACATAATGCTCACAGAATAATTACAAATACTATCAACCAACATTTTATTCAAAATAGTCTTAAGACCCTTAACATTTATGTGACCCAACCTATGGTACCAAAATATTTATGTATTTTTATTGTCAGTTACACTGGAAGAGTTACAAAAAGTGGAGGAGTTAACACTAAACAAAGTCCCTACCTAAGGTCCTTTAGAAATCACCAAACTTCCTCTTACCAACCTACAACTAAACTTGTCAAATGTCAACTGCATTCTTGAATCATTAAACTTAAATACTAAATGTAAATTTGTCACAAGTTATAGAATATGTAAAACATCATTAAGGGTTTTAACCCATTCATCACTAAAACACAATGTAACCTTTCCCTTACCAACAATCCTCTTTGTGTTGTTATAACCAAGAATTTCCCCCCCCCATAATAAGATTAATATGAAGTAAACCACTCATTGTGATGAGTTATATGGTAGGAAAAACTTGAATTAATAAGAAAAGCATTGTTACTAATAGTGTTATCATAAATAAACAAAGCATCAAAGCACCATCTTCTAAGGAATTTTTTGCTAAAGTATCTAAACTCTTTTTCTTTATTTTGCACTCCTTCATGTGTTATCTCTTACCATAGTTCCAACACTTTACTTTACTCTTCCTGGGGGTTTTAGAATGTCCTTTACAGTTTTCTCTCTTTTTGTACGCTTCATGCCCCCCTTTTTCTTTGGATCTTCCTTGGACATGCAAGGCATCTTGGGATCCCATATTCATGGACTTCCTCCTCATATCATTTCAAATAAGTATAGAAATGAGACTATCCATATTTGGTTCTATACCACTACCACTTATGGCAACAATTAGATTTTCCAAAGATTCAAGTAAGGAAAAAAATAACAAAATATATTTATCTTCTTCTTCTATATTAATATCTACAAATGCAAAGATGAATTATAATCATATTAAAAGCATTTAAATATTCTACAATAGAATCACCATCCTTCTATTTTGAAGAATACAAACATGTTTTGAGATACAATTTATTTGTTAGACTTTTGGTTTGGTAAATATCACCTATCCTCCTCGACAACTTGTAAGTGATAGATTATTTTGAAACATTTTAGAGGATGGAATATGCAAGACATAACCAAATGGTTCCTCATTCCTTCTTGTCCATTTTGTTGCAATCTTCATCAGACATACTGGATGGTTTATTTTCATTCAAAATTACCAACCAATGATCTCTCTCTTCAAGTAGATCCTCCATCTTCAACTTCAACACCCTGTAACCATTTCCATTGAAATTCTCAATATATAGATGAGAGGTAGAAGCCATGGATTTTAATCTCCTTCACAAATTTTCAAAACCCACAATCCACAAAATCCCTATTCAAACAAAAAACCTTCAACACTGAAAAGAAAGGAATCCCTCTCTTAATAAAACTATTATCTTTGATACCAAATGTTAAAAAATAAGGAAAAACTTGCAAAAATCTGAACTTAAGTAAATGGTTTCAAATCTAAAATTATGTATCCAAGGTTACCATAAAGATATTATGTGATTAACAATTCAAAAATAAAATAAAAAATCAATA
Source organism: Sequoia sempervirens (assembly GCA_007258455.2). Classification (NCBI taxonomy): domain Eukaryota; kingdom Viridiplantae; phylum Streptophyta; class Pinopsida; order Cupressales; family Cupressaceae; genus Sequoia; species Sequoia sempervirens. Next base: position 31,779 of record VDFB02341039.1, on the reverse strand, counting down.
ATACAACAAGTTGCCAAACACAAGTGAGGCAAGGTATATGTGGATAAACCCTTTTCAAAAAAACTTTGCACCTAAAGAGAACTAATGTTTGTATTAATATTCAAATGAGGTACAATAGTACAACACTCCTCTTTGAATTTTGACACCATTTCATTGTTTTGACAACCTACAAATAAACTATACAAACCACCATCACAATACCCCAATAAATAGAAGATTGTGGGAGAGAATACCACAAATGGTATCCCAAAAGAATAATTAAAACCACTTGGAAGAAAACCATTCCCACCTTATTGGATAGTTAATATACATGGAGAAAAATATTAAATTATCACATGGGCTTCACATGGGTGCCTAACACATAGCCAATCAAAGTTTTCCAGTACCAAGTGCTCCATAACTCTTCAATGTCTCTGACGATTTCATACAATAGCATGCACCAACATGCAAACTTCAGAACCTTGCTATAAAAAAAATGAAAAAAAATTACGAGGACATGTGTTGTAAAGTGGTCCCCACCTAGAGCTTGGAAGCCCAAAGAGAATATGCTCTTGAGATGCTCTATAATTGTCAATTTGATGGGTCCAACCTTTTAAATACAATTATAATTTGTCATCGGAAAATAAATAATAAATATTTTTCCTCTCATATCCTCTAGAAAACATTTCAAAGAATGTGGAGACACACAACTATCAACTTAGGATAGCAATTATAATGTCACCTATCCTAACAATTTATACATATATGTATATATGTATGTGTATATGTGTATATATATGTATATATGCATATATATAAATATATGCATATATACATATATATACATATACATATACATATACATACACATATACATATAGATGTACAAATAAAAATACATATACATATACATATATATACATATAAATATATACAAACATATATATGTATATATTACCATTTCTAAAATAGTGTTACACATATTGACAAGAAAATGAAAGTAAAAATTTTCATATCCCCAAAGTCTATATAGGGAATGAACTCAATGTATAATAACTTAAAAAATAGTTACTAAGTGACTAGGGTAGTAATAGTAGGTTGAGGATATAATCTAATTTACCCCATACATTCGTGAGGTGGATATAATATCAATGGGAGGGTCCCACCCATGATTATCATTCTCCTTATTTCCTTCTTCATTTCATCAATAGGTGAAATAGCAAGAGATAGCTAAGGAATTTACTAAATTGAACCTGCTAGTAGCACCTCCCTATAGTGGCCAAAATTTTTGTCTCATAATTAGTGGAGAGGTAGATAAATGAATACTATGTAATGAATAATACAACTATGAGAATCCTATGATAAAAAGTACTAGTTTGAATGGATTAACAAAGTCATTTATCTAGGTACAAACATTCTAAGATCTAGGATAAAACCAAAAAAGGTGTTTGAGAGACACTTTTTCTTTAAAAAGTGACACCAAGGGTTAGGGACTTCTCAATGGGATAACTTGGGGCTAATGGGAGGGCCTTGATCATGTGAAATTTATGTTTCCAAATAAAAACATGTGAATACAAATTCCATCATTTATTGAAGTTGGGTGTCATGGGAAAATGAATGATCCATTGATATCCTTGTCATCATTTATAATTCTAGAATATGGTTTCTCAATATCAATTCAAACATTTCTATTAAGGTTTGTAGAAATTGATACTAATTTTTTCAACCATGTTAGATAAAATGGTCCCTATGATTATAGAAATTTTTTTATGATCTTAGTTAGAAAGGTCAAAAACATCCTTAACTTCATTCCAAGAAAGGAGAATCATGGAGGCTTTATAAAAAGGTACTAGGTAGTTTTAATTCCTTTCAAAACTAAGGAAAGAAGCTATGGAATCTCTACAATAGGATGATAATTTCCTTGAAAAATAGGAGACCACAAAATATTATACTAATTTATCGAAAAAATATTATAAAAAATAGAACCAATCTAGAGAAACCAAGGTTACGTGAAATCCTAGGCTATTCAAATTTATTTATCATAAAAATACCTCATATATAAATATGATTTTTCATGATAAAAATGGTACGAAGCCCAATCAACTTCTAAGAAGCCCACCCAATAGGATGATTAGAACAAATACAATACTATGCTAAGAAATTTCGATGTCATTGTCTTAAAGGGAAAAAATAAATCACTTAGTGAAAATATCCAAATTATATTAGTGAGTGGATAGCAATCCCAATCCTAAAAACTCATAAATGAATTAGAAAACTTCCCAAACCACTTGATCAAATATCCAATGGTTCTCTAAGGATAAAAAAATAAAATCATGAAGGATTTTTTCTAGCTTCATGCAGGAAGCCTTAAAGGAAATCTAAAATGACTAATAATACACATTATTGGTAAAAAGATCTAAAAAAAACTAATGTTTTTCTACAAGATATAAATAATGTGTGACCTAATAAGCCACTTTATTTTAAGTTTTTTTAAGAACAACTTTCCATAAAGATGCTTGTGATGCCTAGAAAATAAAGGAACTATAAATTTTTTGAAAATTTATCCACAATAAGTCCATTTACAATCATAGTAATTGACTCAAGAAGGAATACATAGGAATGATATTTTGTAACATTAGGTCTTATGCCATTGAATCAAAGAACCAAAGGATTTACAAAAAAAAATATATAGGAAATGCAAGAAATGTTTAATATATTTCTTGTCTTAAAAGGGAGTGTGAAAAGAGTTTGTGTTAAAATGGCCATAAATAATCTAAGCTAAGGGGTTGGGTAGAAAAATAAATTTGACTAGACCTTGAGAAAAAAAAATCATTTGAAATGTAATCAAACCCTTTATTGGAAAGCACATATAGAGCTAGAGCTAGAGGACAAGATTCTCAAATGGACTTGAAAACCCTAAAAGAAATATTTTTTTACCATTGATAATCATTCAAGAAGAGGAATTCACTAAAATAATTATAATATATTAAATGTTTTGAGGCCTAAATCCTCAATCTCATAACATGGATATGATAAACGACCATTCAGCGTGATCTTAAGCCTCGTCAATTATTTTTTGTCAACATCACCTTTTGATTAGAGAATGAAGCATAATGCATGCCTTCCCAAACTACAATTATATTATGTAATATATATTTGGACCTAATGAAACTAGTTTTAGTAGGCCTCATAATTTTAGGAAAGAGATGGAACAACTTACTAACGAATGATTTTCTAATGATCTTATAAAAGACAATGAGTAAGTTGATGAGTATCTAAGTAAAAGTTTATTTGGGTTGCTAGGTTTAGGTATGAGTTTAATAATCTCTTTATTAGTAACTCATTCTAAATATTTTGAGTGGAAGGCTTCAATATATAATTTATTTAGGTCATCCTAACATAATCCAAAAGGGCCTTATAAATTACATAAGAAAATTCATCATAGCTAGGAGCCTTATCATTGGCCATAGTATAGATTTCCTTTTTGAGATTCCAAATAGAGAACAATAAATAAAAGAAAGTCTTAGTAGAGGATATCCAACAAGGAACAACCTAGAGGATCCCCTATAAAGCAAGTTCATGTTTAGGATAATTTTCGTATGCATTGAAAATATGCTCATATTGTTTGAAAAATGTTTAAAATTATATGAAATTTATTTAACAACATTCAATCCATTTTAGGCACATTCAAAATTTTCAAATTTGAAGTTTTTTTTCCATTTCAGTTTGATGACAAAGGTAAGGTCTATTTCTTGTCAAATGTACCCCAGAGCCCATCTTCACTGATTAAAATTTTGCAACTCAGAGGTCATCTTGCAAATCCATAGGTTAAAAAGTTTCTTGGTAAATATACTAGTGTGCCTGCTTAGTTTCATGTTTCCTAGATGAGTTTTGATGGGCTATTTAATGCTTTTTTGACAACGACTGAGCTAAATTTGGTGTTTTGGAAATTTGCAAATGTCAAAATTTTGAGGGCAACCCATGATTTCAAATTTTGGTCTAAAACCTATTTTATTCCAATTTCATCAAGATCCAAGGTCAATTGATGCATTATTTTAATGCTTTTCAATTGCAGTGAACACATTCAATAGACTCGTTTACAAAGGAGGTACCTAATTTTTAATTATTGGGTGAAATATGATTTAAAACCCATGTTTTATTTAATTGATTATGGCCGCTTGCAAAAAATATCAGCTCCAGGGGTTTTCATTTATGCGTAGTGTATTTCTACCATTTGGTTGGCAAGCGAAATTAAATTTTACATTTTTTCTAATGTTTCAAATGCTAATATTGAAAATATTCTAAATATTTTAAATATTATGCAAATATGAAAAAGGAATTTAGGGAAAATTGGAAATACATTTTAAATGTTTATGTCAAAAACAATATTTAATTCTTGCTTCTTATTGGTCAACAAATTTCACATAAAATTTTGAAGCTTCATTCAAATATTGCTCATGGCAATGCACATTTCATTTTGGAGAGGGAAAATATAATACTTAATACATTGCAATCTTTACAAACTTTGCAAATATTATAAAGTTTTCTTCTCAGAGTGCCCTCCGTTGTGACCTTCCAGATTTTGTAAGTGTTTAATTGAGTTATTATTGTTTTGTGTGTGATTAGTGTTAACATAATATTTGATGGAATTTGTACTCAATTAATTAAAATAGCATTGAATAAATAAAACTAGAAATTAAGATGAAAATTAAATAAATTAGTTTTATAAAATAATAAGTAAAGAGTTATTAATAAATAAATAAACTAATTGTTTTGTAAAAGTATTCTTCTATCATATTCGATAATAATTAATAATTCATTAGTTGTTCCAAAATCATTATTATAATAAGGAATTTAAATAGATAGGAAGTTGAAGTGTTTTAATGCATGGAAAGCAATTGGAAAAGGGAAGGTGAATAGTTTAGTGCTCGCAAAATAAATAACAGCTATTTTCAGCTTGTGGGGGGACTACGTCTTTTTCGGGCCTGAAACAAATTGGCGAAAATAAGGACTTGTCTTTTTAAGTAGTTATCGGATGGCATTAGCACGAGGGGATGATGAGAGGAGGAAGAATAAAAGCTCTTGCGTTGGGGGAAATCCACATTTATGCTAGGAACTATCGGGAAAAGGATCCCTTCTTTCTGCAGGAAAATTGGTGGTTCGCGTAGGAGCTGCATTAGGGAGCTTGAAGTGTGAAGATGAATCTGACATCAATCTACAATTGGTTCAATCGTTTTGGTGAACCAGGTTCCTTGCTATTCCCAAATTTTATTCAGTATCTAAAATGGAAATAAATATTGTAGAGATGTGGTAAATGTCTTGTGAATCCAATTGTTTTTAGTTAGATATATTTTCATTGTATTCTTTATCATGGTGAATACGCAATCCATTTCAGTGGTAGTTGGTTTAATATTATTGATTTGTTCATTATTATCTAGTTTTCAAAAAACTGCTCACAAGTTATATTTGTTGTTGCTTAAATTTTAAGTAAATGTCTTGAATCTGGATATTACCCTGCCACCTTCATGTTCCAAGCCTATTACTTTGTCTCTGCATAGATCTTTCGTGTTTGTGGATGTGATCTGTCTCCTACACAAATAGCATGTACCATTTTAAATCCTTCGGACCAACTACACCAGAGTATCTTTCTTTAATTCCTCATCTGAATTTAGTTTTGAGCCGAACTTATATTTTGGTTTGCGGTTTTATTTCACTGTTAGTATCTTAGATCTGGCACTTGTTGCTTGTGTTAACTCTAATATTGCCTTTATTTTTGTATTTTCCTTTTCCTCAAAGGCCGAGTGGAGGTAGCGAAACTCTACTGTTAATTTAATATTTAACTGCCAGTTACTTGGATATACACTGCTGCCCTATACCATTTTATGTTAGTCTGAATTTGCAGATAACTGACTTGCAATTTAAGGTGGGTATCATTAATTTTTCCAAGTCGTATTTCGGAAATCGATATGCCATTTGGTTCGAATTGCATGGGCAACGAAGGCCACCAAACTTATTGTCAAAACTTGAGATGAGACTCTTCTAACATGCACCTATGTTAAGAGGTTTCGGGAGCTGCAAGTGTGCTTGTAACTGTCTGTTAGACTCTATGTTATACACACCTTTATTTCTTCCCACTCACTATATCTCTATCACCGTCATTGTAATTGATAATATGCCTTTATATACATAAATATATTTATAATACAGAGGCGTGTATTTTTATTGTTGTGAGTGCATTCCCTGTAGGTAATAAGTTGAAGTTGCTCCTGAGTCACCAGTGTAGCTCTCTATGCCTTTTCAAACTCTTTCATTATTGTGAATCATTTGTTGGATTTAATCATTTGTACTGCATGGTTGATGTGCTTTAGGCTTGCAAAGGTGCAGTAAATTAAATAGTCTCTCTGGGTTCATTGTTCAACCTGTTCCAGCGACTCTCTGGCACATGGTAGGGGGTATAGATTTAAATAAACTCTCTGATTTTTACTTCTCAAAATCCCAAATGTTAGCCATAAGACTGAGGGAAAATGGTTCCTCACGTTTTTTGCAACCGTAACCATCTCAAACTTGGTGGAAGCTTGGCTCGTGTGTCTTCTCTGATGCCGTCAGTGAGCAGATTGTTCAAGTGAAGAAATTGGGGACCAATGAGCAGATTATTCAATTCTCTTGGTCTGCGCAATGTTTCAAGCCTTTGCCAATTACCTCCGTTCAGTCGAAGCTGAGTGAAATTGATGTTATTGGATACAGTGTTTAGTTGAGCTCTTTCGCATAGTCTGGTAATATAAATTTATACAATCTTCCTGATACCGTTGGCAACCTATCACAGCTGCAGTGTTTAGACTTTGGATCGTGTTCAGAATTAAATAATCTCCCTGAAATCATTGGCAACTCGTCATAGCTACAAATTTTAGACTTCATAGTTGTAGAAAATTAAATAAGCTCTCTGATTTCATTATTAGCCTGTCTCAGCTGCATACCTGAACATAATAGGAAGTTTAAAGGTTTAATTAAGCTCTCTGATTTTATTGTCAATTTGTCTTAGTTTTTGTTCAAATTAGAATAGGAATGTGGATCCAAAATTAGAAGAACTTATCAATAAATAAATTAGAGTTTACTCTCCTTTGATAAATCAGAGACTCTCCATAGTTGTTGCATTATCATAAGTTAGTCTCCTTGGCGGTATTTGAATAGGTATGTAATTATACCCTCATTATAGTGATACAATATCGAAGCAAGGTATTTAGTGAAGTATTTGTATAGTTGAGTTATGGCTCTTGTAGGATGGGACTTTTAATTAATTAACTGCATTAGTTATATTTTAGAATGTATAAACACATATTATTATAATTTGAGATGTCAATTTAGTTGCACTTGTTGCTTTCATTTAGTTTCTCTTAGAATAACGGAAAACGAATATGAATTAATAAAAACATGCATTTTCTAGAATATTGAATTCATAATACTCCCTTATAATGGAATTGTAGAATTAAGGGAATAATAATACTTTGAATTTTTAAATTAAATGATTGGGAACTCAAGTTTGTGTTATATATATGAATGCTTGTTTCTGAAATTATGAGAAATATTTAGTGCGTACTAGTATTTAATTAAGGATGTAGTTAATGGATTTTAGAATTAGTAGAAATAAAAGAAAATTGATTTTTAATTCTTATGTAGTCAAAGAAGAATTTATTTAATAGATAAAATAGAGTAGAAATGTATAGGTTGTTGAATTCCTTATAATTCTAAATGTTGTATCGCATTTGTACGAAACTCTTAAATAATACAGTTGTATATCTTTTACCATGGTTAAGTATTTTTGACCTAATTATGGTAGTTTTCTAAACTTAAGTCAATTAAACAAATTGTTCTTTGAATTGAGTTTTCATTCTTAATTATTTCTTTTGGATTGTTAGTTAGTGGATATCTTTATGACAATTTGAGTTTCTATTAAATGAGGTTCTTATATGGACGGTTATTTAGAATCTTTAAATTGTAATTGTTTTGGTTGTTGAGTAGGTTGGTATCTTTTGATTGAGAATATGATTAGATAATTGTTGTCATTGTCATATTGCTGAATGTAATTTTGTACCAATCTAAGGGATTCTTGTGAGGGGAAAATTGAGGTCTCCCGTGGAATACCTAGTTGGTGGCTTTAGGTTTTGTTAAGTGATTTTGTTGTATTAAAGGTTGATTTTCTCTTTTGAATTTCCCTATTTGAGGTGACACCATTGTTGATTTGTGATTAGTGTCTTATGGCTTAAAAACATCAGATTATATCTTCACTTCACGATATTGTAAAGGTTTGAAATGATCGATCTTTAAAATAATGTCCTTTTAGGATTGTTTCAAGTTACTTCTTATTGGATGTATGGTTACCTTGTATTTGAATGTGTGGTTGTATGGATTGTTTTTGATAGATCCTTTCGATGTGACTTCTCGTGAGTTGATTTCTCTCATTTAATTTATGTTGCTATTCGTTGGGAACCCATATGTTTTCTTTGGTTCTTTACCCTAAGTGGTAAATCGGTTAATGTTATCATTGTCATGATTGATGTTGATCTTATTTTGATATATTCCCTCATTATTTTTGAATTGAAATAATTCTTGTGGCTTTGCAATTATTGTTGTCAGTTCTTGATGGGGAAACCCTATTGTAAACTTTTTGAGAGTCTTCCAGAGGCTTGAGATGTTTGTCAGTTGATGTTCTCTCTTATTGTGCCCTTGATGTGGCAAGTGTTTTGGTTTCATGATTTTAAAAGGGTTGTACGAGAATTGTTGAGACTTTGTTTATGTATTTATTGCGAGATGGGTAATGCCTCGCATGTTTCTCAGTTGTGATCTAATATTCTTGTTATGTTGTACAACCCTTGGTTTCTTGGTTTTGATGTTGTGGGGTCTCTAGGGAGAGTGGCTCCTCGTGGGGGCCGGCGCCCCGCGTAAGGGGAAGAGCACAGGAGAACCCACGAGTGAGTTGGTAATCAAGTGAAAACCTAATAATTAACTTAGGAGGGTTGGGTAGTAATATCATTATAAGATTTTAAAAAAATGGATGCCTCGTCTTCATTAGTGCTTCTGCAGACTAATGGAAGGCTGAGAAGGCCGTGGTTGGCAAGGTCGTGACCTTGTCCTCACGAGAGGTCTACGGCTCCGCATGAGCTACCCTATGGTGTCGGCGCCTCAGGTAGGAGGAAGGGCCAGGAGATCCATAGATGGGGGCCGGCCCTCAGTGTGGAGGAAGGGCCAGGAGAACCCATGTAGGCTATGCGATGACACTCTCCCCTAGTTGCCCATGTGTTTTACTTTATTATGTTCCTCTGGAAGTAGGTTGTGGGAGTTGGTATAGATTGTTGATATTTGGATTTATCTTGATTAATGATTTTTGCCTTGATACATCTTTGGTGTACTTTGTGGTTTTGTATGATCTCATTTATATTTGATTTACGATCTTGTATTTTTATGGTACTGTGTTATGATGTTATTATATTGTTTAATTGCAATTTGGGATTGTATTATGTTTATTAATTCAGTTTGGTTGGAATTGTTTCATGATCATCCTTTGATTACTTATTTATTGATCATTGCTTTGATTTACGTGATGGGGGTTGTGATTTTAATTTATTATGTTGACTCTTGGATGTTGTTGCAATTCTTGAGTTTTATGATACTTTTGTATGTTGTGAGTCTTGTGATTCCGTGTTGGGATGTTCTTGGTTGAGGACTCTTCTTGTCAGCTCCTAGCACGGGGGGTGGGTCTTCGGACTCACATGGTCGGGTGGAACGTGCTAAGCACCCCATTGGGTCCCCAGTCGAGGATCGAGAGGTGCAAGTAGCTTATCTTAGTTGTATCATCTCGCCTTTGAAGCTAGTTTCATCTCTTCTTTTGTATCATGATTCTTGTTGTATAGTTTCCGTTCATGGTTTGGAAACACTTTTGTATCATTGTACTTCTTAAACATTGTACTGTAATGTAATATTAAACCCAATGTGGTTATTGGCCATGGCATTTTTTATTGTGTTGAGTTAATTATGTATATGTTGAATTTACTCAGATGGGTTCTTATCATTGCTTTATCATGTATGTGTTCTATTTGTTAATGTTTATTTTGTTATGGATTATATCTTTGGATTTTATTCTTTATTGTTGTTATGTTTGATCTCAGCCTCCTCGTAATGACTCTCATGTACCCCAAGGGATGTAAGGTGTTGAAGGAATCGCTTAAATGAAATTCATGTTATGTCTTAATGTGTATTACATGTATGTTATGTTAATTTATAAAAAAAAAATTAGTCGAATTATTATGTAATTGTCCTTGGGGTTCGCGACGATGGGCTGCTATGATCTTTCCCCTCCAACCTGCTACAATCAAATGCTACTACTAATGAAGCCTTATAGGGGTGGGGTGAATGAAATGAAGGATTTTTATGCTGGAAAATATTTTATTAAAATAATAGAATATGTATTCCTTTATTCTCATATGGTATTCCCGCTATCCTGTAGAAGGAATTATTGTTGCAATGAAAGTTTTGCAGTGGGAAAGTAGTGTAATGGGCATGTAGATGTATTGAAAGGATTCTTATGGGTATATAAAGCTTGAAAATGGTTTTTTAAGTTGGAAAAGGATGTTTGAACCATTTCCCATTCCTAGGAAGTTATTTTAAAAAAAAATTATGCATTTTCTGGGTGCCTACAAGCTCTAAAATGTCCTAGATGCAAATCATGACTTGTAGCTTCTTGTGGCCCATTTTGGAGCTATTTTTGAGTTGCAATGTATAATTATTACCTCCCATTTGTTTCCTAAGGCTGTTATAATGATTGGGTGAAAATATTTTCATTGTTGAAATGATTTTTGAAAGCTCGAGCATGAGGAAAATAGCCTACAACAATTTCTCAGACGCATGTACATGTTTTAATGCATCTAGAATCAATGAAGTGCTAAAAAAGAGAGTCATACACTTTCAAATAATCATGTATAATATGGGAATATCTATGGTATTTTTTTATAATAGAAGATCTAAGATAGAGCATGTTGGAACAAAACCATAGCAGACAAAATGCACATGAAGGTGGATTACACAACAACTATTTGAAAAAATGGCATACCAAGTGAAGAATGAAATGAAGGCTCTAGATGGTTAAAATGCATGATTCAAAACATGTTTTAAGTATCATTAATCAAGTTATTAGCATATGACTAAAAAAATTTACCTATAGAGCAAAAAGAGGCAACTAGGTAAATGGGTTTTTACCTAGAGGTAATATTTTTCACTTGAAAGTGAAAATAGAACCAATAAATGGGTTCTTAAGATCAGGTAAAAGGTTACACAAGATTTTCAAGTTGGAAAGGATGCACAAACTTGGGTTGCAACTAAGGAAGGGAAATGGAGAGTAAAGAGGCATTCTCTAAATGCAAATTTGTTGTAGATATAAAGATTTGAACTTAGTGATAAGTGTCAGACATAGATTCAATATTAGTTTTCTTCTCTTCTTTATATTGTATTTTTTGTCTCATTTTTAAGGGTTCTAGGATTTTGAAGAAGCTATAAGCGGTAGGCTATTACTTTTGTGTAGGAAAATAGAGACTCATGCTATAGAAATGCTCTTATAGTTCCATTATATATCTTGATTGTAGCATATATGAATACATGCTCTTGCACACTCTCAATGTATCTTGTCTCCAGTATGTAATGAAGTATTTATTCTATTAATACAATTAATGGTTGTAGAGATTTCCATGCATATTTTCTACATCAAGATTATTTCTAGGGTTACCATTTTCTCAATGACCAATGTAAATTATTTCAATGAAAATAATGAGAATATTTTGTTGTGAGTTGGATTATTAAGTAGAATTTGCAATGTTAGTCATAAATTGGTCTCATTCACATAATATGTTAATGGTTGAATGATCATCAAGATATGTTTAGAATGTGATGAAGGATGTGTATATGTATTTTGACTTTGCAACCCCTGATAAACACCAATTTATTTTGAATGTTTTCATTTCACTCTCATAAACAATCTTCAAATTAAAAAATCATTTCCATAATTTAATTAAGTTTAGAGTTATTTCATGTTTCAACTTCATACCTGGATTTCATAAACAAGGATACTACCTTTCATTTTGCAAATACATGAACCCTTTTCATTTGTGTGAAGTTTATCTGCTAGGTGCTAGAATAAAACTTTGTTTGATATCTACATTTAGTATCATTTATGTGAATCCACCTAGGTTTTGTAGAGCTTGATGTGTATGGGAGGAAATGTGAAATCACTCTCCCATACATTGGATAAATCTCTCTTTGAATCTAAGAATAAGGCATCTCACACCTTTAGGGTTCAGTGTATGTAGATTTTGGGAACCAACACCATCTTTGATCTATTTTTTGGCACGTGAAGTGTGATGAGATATGAGAACTTCAAATAATTACTTGAAGTCTCTATCTCAAAATATAATTCCAATTAATTTTGACTTTTATTTGAGTTTCTCCATCTGAATAGTTGTTATTATGTTTCTTATCATGGTGAATCTCAACCCGTGGACCTACAAAATAAGATAGAAGATATAAAATTAAAGAGTTTTAGTAGCTTGGTTAAGCTCCAAGTTGTGACCTCATATGGATGGTGTCGAAATATGGCTAGTTGACACCCATATATGTGGAGAAAAAAATAAGTGCATGTGATGACTCTATTCTACCAAGTAATCTAGCCAATTTCTTGAGTACACATAGCTTCTAAATTCCATAGTTATTTCATGTGGATAACTAGGATTGTTGAGTTAGCAATAAAGTATTAGAAAGTAATTAATATCTACCACTTTGAGGTGTAACCACTTCCCATTGAATTTTGAACTCGATGTGATTGTGGTCTAACCATGAAACACCTAATGAAGGATCCAATAGAAATGAAAAATAACTATCACAAGAAGAAAAGATTGTGTAAAAATAATAAATTATACAACTATTTAATGACTAGATATTATGTACAACCAATTAATTATTCCATGTACGTTAATGAGAATTATTATCATAGTTTCCCATATCGAGATCAAAAGGACCAGTTTTTTTATGCATCTAGTTCCACACTCCCTTTTGCTAGCCATTCAATATAAAGGTATAGTCCCATATTTATCATATGTCATCTCAACCATATTGAATTCTACAAACATGACACAAGTGATAATGAGCAATAAATCAAGAACACTTTACTATAATAGGGATCATTGAATAACATCATTAAAAGCATAAATATCTATAATACCAAAAGGATCATGACTCTAAATATTTAATAAGATCTAGATCATATAGTTAGTGGGGTCTAAACCATGGTTGACAACATGTTGAATCCAAATAGGAGAGTGAAATGTGACAACCCCTCCATGACTAGCATCGTGATTTTTATAAAAATAGAGCTAGCTAGAAAAAAAATATGTTAAGTAGAAAAAAGAAAAAAACTAGAAATCTCGACCTCTTATAAATAAATAACATCTATAGTTAAATTATTTGATGAGCATCCACTACTATATGTTTTCTTCAAAGGCTAATGAGACATTGAAAATTCTAAGAGATGAAATTCATTAATGAAATTTAAGAGCTATACCATCACTATTTGACTCTTGAAGGGAAGAATAGTAATTTTATAATATTTTTTGATGAAGAAATGCTCAAGTAGATGTAAGTAATTAACATTTTTTTTTTATAATATAATCCCCCTCCTACAATTGGCTAGGTGTTTTGTGTGAACATCAAAGATACCTAGTGGAAGGGGGAGAATGAATATTAGATTCTAAACAAAAAGATAAAATAGATTCCAATCATGGCATTTGAGATAATCTTGTCCTAGTGGTAGGATCCCAACTATATGGAATAAATTATCCCCCCTTCTTAAATGGGTTTGAAACCTCTCTTGATTGCACCTTACTAGCTAGGTGATTAGGATTTGTCTATATTTTTTCCTAGGAACCACCATAACTAATATTCTTATTTTTTATTCATTTTTTGAAGGATAAGCCTTAGCAAGATTAAATTTGGTTTCATCCTAGGAATAACCAATGGGTAGTCCCTAATTATATTATTAACAAAATAGCACCAACATCAAGTATTGGGAAAGTTAAGGTACAATGTGTTTGGTATGGAAAATATTTCTAATTTGGATGTGTGTTTGATTATTTAAATTTTTTGGAAACATAAATATCAACACACAAACTCACATTTCTATGGAAAATATTGAGTAAAACCTATCATGCTCAACACATGTAAATTAGCTAGAGGAAGCAATAATAATTGTTAAAAAATTCCAACAAGGTAAGGGTAAACCAAAGAACTCAAGAAATAATAGCATAAGAAGTGTATTTTCATCTAGGATGGAAAAATCATCCAATCATGACTAGAAGAATAAAAAAGATACATGCGCATAACATGAGTTATATTTTAGTGAAAGGATGGTTGTGTATGCGGGTGGTTGTGCGGGTTAAGGCTCTACCCTAGCTGCATCTAATCTGTAGTTTCTTGTTTGTGTTATTGCTTCTTCAATGTGGGGAGAGTATTGGGGTCTATTTGGAGTGATATTGCTTGGGTGGATACATTCATTTTTTGAGTTGTGTGGGTTTTTTTGGGTTGGGGTTTCTTCAAACTCTTGTTTTCTCTTTGTTTTTTTTCCTTCATAGGTTGCGTTGGGGTTTTGGGGTCTATGTTTTTATTGTGGGGAGCTCTCTTTTTTTTGGAACCTCCTTGTAGGATGGATTTAGATAATCCTTGCCATTATAGGATTGCAAATCCCATGGAGTATTTAAAAAAAAAAATTATTCTTTTGAAGGTTCATCATTGGAGAAAGGTGTCTCTAGAATTAAGAAAGTGAATGCTTGTTTAGAGAGAATCCATGAATGTCTAGGCTTGGTTCTAGAACCTGAGACTATTTCAGAGTACATTGCATACCTATACAATCTAATGCAGAGCCAAGGTGGAGATCACTCACACAAAGGAAATATCAATTCTAAAACAAAGAACTCTTCTTTACAATGCTTTCATCCTAATCGACATCAACTCACCCTCAAGGGTTTCAAACCTTCAATCTTGCAAAACAACAACAAATGTTCACCAAGACCCTTAAATAGTTCCTCAACATGCATATAATGAAAATTGAATCAATTGAATACAATCTCCAAGACAGATTTAGTTAAAACTCCAAAACTCACCTTTTAACACTAGCTTACCTTGTAGTAGTGGAAAACCTATTTTTCAGCCTTTTGTTCAGATCTTTGCAAAAAACCTTAGGAACCATTCATTGATTTAGCTACCCATTTCAGAGATGCATAACATACTAGAAAAATAAATACAAATTCTTCAGACTAGACCCATCAAATTGAGGTTTTTCATTGTTTTAGGCCTCAAATTAGGCCATTTTTCCAAAGGGTCTACCTCTAAATATCCACCTCAGACCCTCTAACCTCAAAAATAGTCTTGGATTAGGTTCCCAAACCAAGGATTTTATAGGTCTCATGACCCCAAACACTAAGACAATCCTTCAATGCAAAAACCCTCCTTGTAGCCTAATTAACTAGGGTTTTGGAGCACCCTTATTGATTCTCCAACTTCCAAGCCTTCCCTAATCAAACCAACTACCCAAAAACCTTCCAATAGGTCCACTCATGCTTATAGAACACTCATTAGGCTTCTGACAATGTTCTTTCATCATTTCTTAGGTATGAACCATCATCTTTTCAAGGAAAACCACACATTCCCTGCCCTATTTTCATCCTTCCAACCAAGGCCTCGCTTTCCCATACCTTCTACTTCTACTACATCACTCCCTACATCATAATACATCATCCCACTAAGTTACAATTAAATAGAGTATGTGGGATGATGGGTAAGTCATTAGAACAACACAAAACCCTTAAGGCTGATTAGGAACCCGATAGGAGATCTTTGATGAATTAAGGCCCTAAATGACCAAAAAAACCTTTCCAAGGCACAAAATAAAAGCTAGGGCATATATCTACTATTTTTTATAAGAAAAAAATGCAAGAAAAGATGGTACGACCTGCACATAGGTTGAGAATTCACAAATCTAGAGAAAAATCTAAAAATAGAGTAATTTCAAAGCTTTTCTTCTATTCTCTCCAAAGACAACAAAAAAATATCAAGCCTCTCAAGGATTTCAATACATTTAATAACAAGACTCCAATGACCAACTTCCCCAACTACCTTTAAACAACTTTTTAAAACACTAAGAGCCTACTACAAAACAAAATGGTAAGTTGACAACTTATAATATCAACTTTGTAACTTATAACCAATTTCCTCTAAGGGACCTTTCAAAGTGTTTTATTACATTTTAAGTGGTCTTTTGAGACCTTATTTAGATAAAAAAAGCTTTGAATACTCCCTAGACACCCAAAACTTCACCTTATTACATATCAACATGTCAAATTTTGAAACATGGTTGTAGGTGCCCTTGCACCATACAACCCCCCTAAAAGAAACTTGTGACTCATGAGTGGAGGTTGATACCAACCACACCATCCACGATATATGATTTGAGGATCAATAATATCTTTCCAATGTTTTAGTACTTGTACTCCAAACTGTCTTGCACATGTAGTTGTGCTTACACTTGCACATAATTGTGTTTGCATAATCAGACCTAGGGTCTGCTCTTCCTTTATTCTTGGTTAAGAATTCACCTGTCTCCTATCATTTGTACTTGCACACAAACAAGGGTTATAAAAACCATTACCATACACTACCTTCAAATTTGTATCAACTATTTTTTTCGGTTTGCTCTGCTCACACTGGCCTTGTACCTCTATCACCAGTCCCAACACATTGCCACCATGCTTCTTCACTATTTTATCAGGGTTATTTATCATTGTATTTGCAAACCTTGTTTGCTTCACTCTCATATCTACAAGAATAGGAAACTCTATGGTTCCTACCATAATAATTTCACACAAACTTGTTTTCATTACCTTCTTTGCTAATAGATCAGTCCTTATAACCACTTCCCCTGCATTATCAGACCTAAAATGTTTCCCAAAATCATAATTTTTGATTTCCTTCTCAGCATTTATAGGCTTGTTTCTCCCACATATGATCACTTTATCCTTTCCTTTCTAATCCTCTACACAAGGAGTTAAAATAAACCATTTACCATCTTTCATTATAGTATACCTATTTTCTCTTCCATCATACAAAGCACACCTATCATACTGCCATGGTATTCCAAGGAGTATGTGGCAACAGTCCATTGGTAGAATGTCTCAAATAACATTTTCTTTATACTCACCAATCTGGAAATCTACCATAGCTTGTTCATTTACTAGAAAATATTGACCATTACTTAACCAAGATACCTTGTAGGGAAAATCATGAGGGATCCTTTTCAAATTTAATTTGTTCACCATTTCACAAGAAACCATGTTTTCAGTTGAACTAGAGTCAACCACAACTTTACATAACTTTCCCTTACTTTTGCAAGTGGTTTTGAAAAGCCTCTTCCTATGAAATGGCTCCACATCTTTGGAAGTCTTCAAAAGTTGTTTATGCAACATCAAGGCTTCTCCAAACACAGGATTTGTTGGATGGCTTGATGAACCAATGCTCTCCACATCATCCTCTTGCACAAGTTTAACCCTTTTTTCACCTTTACTTCCACTTGATGAAGCACCAATCTTCTCAAGATATTTGAAGGATGGATGGAAAAATTCATTACAAGTATAACATCTACTTGAAAACATATTGTTAAAACTCCTACCTCCTCCAAATCTGCTTCTTGTGCCTCTCCATCGACCTCTGAAATCATATTGCTCTTGTCCTTTCATGAAATATTCTTGATTATAATTGGTGGGCTTTGAATTAGGCATGGATCCTCTTCCTCTTGATGCATTACCTCTACCTCTCACTACTTTGTCTTCTCTTCTCTTCATTTTCTCCTCCACCTTGATTGCCATTTGATAGCATTCCTCTACAGTTCTAGGGTTAACCAAAAACAATTCATCTTGTATGTTTAATATTAAACCACCCATGTATCTTGCAACTTTTTCATCTTCATTCTCATGATGTTGAGATCTTAGACTTAATTTATAAAACTCCCCAGTATAAGACTTAATATCCATTTCTTTTTGCCTTAAACTCTACAATTTCTTAAACATTTGAACTTGATGGTCCTTGGGTAAGAAATTACCTTTGAGTTTTGATATCATCTTGTCCCATGATGTGATCTTAGACTTTTCTTGCTTCCTCCTCTCAGATTGAAAGTAATCCCACCATACCAAAGCATGGCCTTGAAACTTTGTCTTTGCAATCTTTACTCTTTGCTCCTTAGGAACCTCATCACATTCAAAATGATTGTCTAATGAAGCAATCCAATCAAGTAAATCTTCATCATTTAAACTACCACCATACTTTAGAACATCAATCTTTACTTTAGGATTATCAGTCTTCACTGCCTTCAACAACTTTGCAATTCTTTGATCCTCTGGAGTAAGCTCTTCTTCCATATCTTCAAACTCCTCATCTTCCTCTTCATCTATCTCAATACTCTCTTTAGAATCCCTTCTTTCATTTTTCTACAAGGCTATTATTCTCTCTTCCAAATCTTTGAGTTCCTTAGCATTCCTATCTTTCATCTCCTTCATCTGTTTCGCCATATCATTCTTCTTTGGAGGCATCTTGTCAACCTTGCCTCTTCTCCTTCTTCTTTAACCTACAAAATACAAACAAAATCTACTTCCTACTTTGATACAACTATGATGTAGAGCCAAGGTGGATATCACTCACACAAAGGAAATATCAATTCTAAAACAAAGAACTCTTCTTTGCAATGCTTTCAGCCTAATAGGCATCAACTCACCCTCAAGGGTTTCAACCCTTCAATCTTGCAAAACAACAAAAAATATTCACCGATACCCTTAAAAGGGTCCTCAACAAGCATATAATGACAATTGAATCAATTAAATACAATCTCCAAGACAAATTTAGTGAAAAATCCAAAACTCACCTTTTAACACCAACTTTCCTTATAGTAGTGGAAAACCTATTTTCAGCCTTTTGTCTAGATCTTTCCAAAACACTTTAGGAACCATTCATGGATTTAGATACCAATTTTAGAGATGCATAACATACTAGAAAACCAAGTATAGCTTCTTAAGACCAAACCCCTCAAATTAGGCCATTTGTCCAAAGGCCCTACCTCTAAATCTCCACCTCAGACCCTCTAACATAAAAAAAGTGTTATTTTAGGTTCCCAAACCAAGTATTTTCTAGGTCTCATGACCCCAAACACTCAAATAATCCTTCAATGCAAAAACGCTCCTTATAGCCTAATTAACTAGTGTTTTGGAGCACCCTTATTGATTATCCAACTTCCAAGCCTTCCCTAATCAAACCAACTGCCCAAAAACTTTCAATATGTCCAATAATTCTTAGGAAACACTCATTAGGCCTCTGACAATGTTGTTTCATCATTTCTTAGGTCTGAGCCATCATCTTTTCAAGGAAAATCACACATTCCCTACCTTGTTTTTCATCCTTCCAGCCAAAGGCTCACTTTCCCATGCCTTCTACTTCCACTATATCACTCTCTATATCCTAATACATCATCCCACTAAGTTACAATTAAATACAGTCTATGGGATGATGGTTAAGTCATTAGAACAACCCCAAACCCTTAAAGTTGATTAGGAACCTAGTAGGAGAACTTTGATGAATTAAGGCCCTAAATGATCAAAACAAACCCTTCCAAGGAAAAAAATACAAGTTATGGAATATATCTACTATTTCACATAAGAAAATAATACAAGGAAAGATTGTACGGCCTATACATAGGCTGAGAATTCACAAATCTAGAGAAAAATATGAAAACAGAGTAATTTCAAAGCTTTTCTTTTATTCTCTCCAAATACAACAACAAAATCTCAAGCCTCTCAAGGCTTTAAATACATTTAGAAACAAGAATACAATGACCAACTTCCACAACTTCCTTTAAACAACTTTTTAAAACACTAAGAGCCTACTACAAAACAAAATGGTAAGTTGACAACTTATAATATCAACTTTGTAACTTATAACCAACTTCCTCTAAGGGACCTTTCCAAGTGTTTTATTACATTTAAAGTGGTCTTTTGAGACCTTATTTAGATCAACAAAGCTTTGAATACTCCCTAGACACCCAAAACTTCACCTTATTACATATCAACATGTCAAATTTTGAAACATGGTTGTAGGTGCCTGTGCACCACAATCACACATTGATATGTAAGTTCGTGGGGATTTGTCCCTCTTTACCAATTTTTGAATCTTTTGCTTGAAATATTTGGAACCTTGAAGGGGATATGGAGATAAAGGTTGTTGAAAAAAAAAAAATTATAGTTGTGTTTATATGGCTTTCGAAGGAGGGCCTTATTTCTTCAATTAGCTTGGGCTTTTCATGAAACCCTAACATGTGGGTTTCAATGCAACTGAGGAACTTCCCTCGAGGTTTTTGGTGTAATATCCCTCATGTTTCCATTACTTTCTAGATACTCTTTTATGTTGAGTTGTGTCACATACGAGTCCATGATAGCTTAAATGCACTTACATCAATATCTTGTAATATCTAAAAATTAAGGCATTCTACTTAACAATTCCTTCCACTCCTTTTATTCATAGACTTTGGAGAGGATTAGGGAAGGGATATAAATTAACAATACTACCCAATTCTTCAATACAAATTTTCAAGACACGTTTTGATTTTCTCTAAATATAGGCATTTCTATAAATTCAAGGGTACACCATAGAGACTATTGTAAATTGTCATAAATGGGCTGATATAGAGAGAATATAGCACTATAGATTACAAAGAACATAATATTAAGTGTGATGGATCTCAAATTGATAGGTAAGGTAATTTAAAATAATAAATTTAATTAAACACATTGTCAAATTCTTTGATGATAAGTTCAAATTGTGGTGAAAATTTAATAGTCACATTGATGACATCTGAATAATTCCTTAGCATAAATATTTTCATTGGATCCATGGTCCATTAAATTTTAAGTTTTATTCCAATATGGGCCCATTTTAATACATAATATAGAATTTGAGGAGGTAATTCATTTACTAAGAGCAAACAATCTTAGCTTATGCAAATGAGGTCATGTTTGTTGATTCCATCATATGTTATTAATTACCTCATAAATCCACATTTACATAAATAGTATATATGTAACTTAATGAAATTTTGTTGCCTTGGGAAACTTCACCAAATTTTATCCCCTTAAGCCATAATTTTGTTGTAGGACCTTAATTCTTAAATCCCCTTGAGCCATCTTATTATCATAAACCCTAAACCCAAAAGCCATCACTTTCTGCTAGGATAGTTTAGCCATAGATCCCCATTAAACTATACTTATGACTCCATAAGTCATCATATGTTATTAATTACCTCCTAAATATACTTTTTAAAAAGTAGTATATATTTAACTTATTGAAATTTCTAGTTTCCTTGGTCAACTTCACCAAATTTTATCCCCTTAAGCCATCTTATTAACCTAAATCCTAAACCCTAAACCCTAAAGCCATCTTTTTTTCCTAGGACAGTTTAGCCATAGATATTATTAAAACTATACTTAGGACCCCTTAAGCCACCATATGCTATTAATTACATCCTAAATGTACAATTTAATAAATAGATTATATTTAACTTAATAAAATGTGGTTTCCTTGAGTAGCTTCACCAAATTTTATCCCCTTAAGCCAATATTTTTTCTTGGGATAGTTAATCCATAGATCCCCTTCAAACAATACTTAGGACCCCTTAAGCCATCATATGTTATTAATTACCTCCTAAATATACATTTAAAAAATAGCACATGTGTGAGTAAAATATGCGTAATGAATAACAAACACACGTAAATAAGACATTACATCAAGAGATTTAAACAACTAATCTAATTAAAGTAAGAAATATTTTAAAAGTGTCTTATTGCTCTCTATCCCCAAAAAAATATTAAATCAATGTAGCTCTTAGATTTGTAAGCATTGTGGCTGTTAAAATGACAATCTAGAGAATGGGATACTATTAAATGTAGGAATCTAATCCTATATGATGATTGCTGAATGATATGTTGATGATATTGTAGATGAAATTGACATGAAAATGATAAAAGAAGCTTTAGTAAACTAAGATGTAGCTAAATGAAAAGCCACAGTTGTGATTCTAAAATGATTTTCTAACTTCTAGTGCTTAATTACTTGAATGCTCTAATGATCTAATGTTCTATTGTTATTTTTGTAGAGTAATATTGCACAAAGTTGGGATCCATTTCCTATGGAAAGAAGTTGTATTTATAGATTCCCGAGAGCATATTTGTGATGTGGCAGCAGGGAAAATGTCTGGATTTGATTTGAAAGATTCAATGGTGAAGGATGAAGAAATTTGAGAAGATTATGGAGATTGTTCCTCCCCACAAAAAAAATAGCCAAAGGATAGGAAGAATCAATGGAAGAAGATGAAGAAGTTTGCCTGTAATTTGTCTCCAAATTTTTCCGTGAAGGTTGAGTTGAATTAATTAGATATAAAATATCTAATTTGGTAGGTGAATATGATAAGTGAAAAGAGGAAATAGCTATAGAAATATGCTCTAATTGAAGTATTTGGATTTATTCAATTTTAGTAAAAGAGGATATTTAATTTAATAAAACAAACTATATAAATCTATTTATTAAATAAATATGAAAGAAATGGATAACTAAATAAATCAAAGTATGTAACTTGTTTATTTAATTTAGATGGGATGATGTGATTAAGATAGAATTATAGAAGAATTTGATAATAATAATTAAATAAAACAAGTATATAATTTGTTTATGTAATTAAGATGAAATAAAATGATAAAGATAAAAGAATTAAATGTGAACTATATAAATAAATATTTCTATTTATATATAAGTAGAAGAAAATAGAAGGGTTAATTAATCAAATAAATCGTATTTAATTAATTAGATTATCTACACCATTTTTAGGTGTATGTAATTTTCTCCTCTTTGAAGTGATGTGTTTACGCATTGCTTCAAAGAAAATTTTGCTGCTGCTGCAAGTATTGATGAATATTTTTCAGTATGCCCCAGATGTTTAGTTTTTAGGTAATGATGGATATATGCCCCCTTGGGAGATAAGTTGATGAATTTTTTTATTTTTTGGACTTTTTGAAATTTTTATGATTTTTCGATGATTTGATAAAGATTTCAAATTTTATGACGCAAAATTGATTTATCTCCTAAAAAAAATGATGTTTACTCTGCCAACTGTGAAATTGATGAATTAACCTCCCTGGAAATTAAAATAAACAAATCCCACCAAAATCCCTCTTAATTAACCTATAAAAGGTTAAAAAGTTTATTTCCAAAATTCATTTATGCATATTGAGTTTGAAAATTTGGAGTGAGAGTGATCTTGATCAAAATGTCTATTACATACCACACTCATTGTTTTGAGTGTGTGTGATGACACAACCACTCAGGTGCATATGGACCTCTAGTATGTACCCTAAAAACCTCTTCATCATTTGTCCATTTCAATTTTTTCCCCTTTTTTTCTATTTTGAATCCATTTTCTTTTCTTTTAGTGCATTAATATGTCAATGTAGTGCATTGAGCTGATGTTCTAGCGCATTGACTGCTTTAGCACACAAATTAGATTTTGTAGCACATAGATAGGCTAAATTAGTGCATCAACTATTTCAACGCATAGGATAAGTGATGTGGTGCATAGACCTCCTAGATTAGGGAATTGAAAAAAATGGTGCACAGATGACCTAGATTAGCGTGCTCAATCACTAAAATCACACATTGAATGTTATAGTACATTGGTCGTCTGAATGAGCGCATCGATGTCTTGAAATGGTGCATAAATAGATTTAGCGCAATGACTGCCTATTTTGGCACATTGATGGATATGAATGGTGCATTGACTTCTCTGGCGCATTGAAATTCTGTTTTGGCACATTGAAGTCAAAATGCGAGATTTTGTCAATTAATTCCTTGATTTTGTTGATTTTTTATCATGTCAGTCTTTGAGTTGATGTTCATTGATGATCCTGATAGTTTAGATGATGATCATCCTCATGATAGGTGAGGTTTGATGATTGATTGATGATAATTAACCTCATGATAGGCAAGGAATAATTATAGTTTGATTGATAAACCTCATGATAAGTGAGGTTCATTTGATTAATTGATGATAATTAACCTCATGATAGGTGACGTACAATAATAGATTGATGATGGACCTCATGATAGGTGAGGTTCAATGATATTTTCTCATGAGATTCGATCAAAGTCTCACCAGAGTTGATTAGATTTGATAGGTTGATTAATGTTTGATTAACTGACAAAGATTACTGACTTTTGATATTCTGTGATGATAGGAGTCTTTGATGAGCATATAGATTTGAGAGTAGTTTCCTAGGACATTTTATTTGATACTACAGCTTGATGCAGAAAGGGCAAGTGGAAGACAATCTCTTAAGAGATTCTCTCAAATACTCTTAGATAGACTCCTTAATACACCATACAACTAATGAGCAACTTAAGCACCATTTTAACTCCACACACCCAAATGCAATCAGGAGGCTTGGAAATGACTCAGAATCTCTTAACATGGCTAAACTAAGCCAACAAACAAGACTTCTCACTTGGGAACACTCTTTCATCTATCGCTGCCATATTAGGCCTTGTAGCCCTTGTAGCCCTATCTAATGGGATAGTCAACATAAAATCCTTCTAATGAATGAAACCAGAAGAAACTCACTGGTTTTTGACACTTGATACTATCCTCCACAAACCCTCAAAACCACAAGTTTTGACTCCAACACAAAAGGCAACAAATGACCTGTTTTCTAATGCTACAAGGAGGCCTAAAAGACACTTTTCAATGCAAGTATGGTTACCTTGGCACACCCCAACACCCCTAAGCCAATGAATACATTCCTATACCTTCAAAAAACTCATTCCAACTGATCCCAAGCAACACAAAACAGAAAACTCACAAATCTTGCCTCAAATCAGATTTTTGCAACAAATTTTGGCTTGTCACATAGAGATGCCAAGCCTAGGGTTGCTCAAAAGTTGCACCAGAACCCCTTCCATCCTCCAAGACCTTCAAGAAACATAAATTACATGATATTCCTCACCTTCCCACCAAAAATCAGGCCATGAGCAAGTGGAGAAGGCGAGTTATAAAGCTTTTTAGACCAAACCTGAATTTTGAGGGTTTTCCAGACCACTTTCAGTAAAACGCGAATATCTCTTTCAATTCTTAATGAAAAAGGCTCAAACCACCACCAAAAGAAAGGTAGTTCAATTCTCTATCGATCCATTATGGTCTTCAGCCTATACAGTACATAATAATTCGTACCACGTGTTTTAGCAGCAATTTTACACACAGAAAATGAAGGAAAACAGGGTTTCTTTTTATTCAAACTTCAGAATCAACATGCCTCGACCAAAAGAGGCCTATTTCAACCTTTGAAACCTCTTTCCAAATCCCTCCAACTATTTTTGAATTATTTGGATGTTGGAAACAACTAATTTTTAAAATATTCCAAACTAGACTCCTAATTGCCTAGTTAAGGCAATTTATACTACTCTCAAGAAGCCCACTTACAATAAACATTTAAAAGGTGTTAAAACACCACAAAAAACATCAAAAACATCAAGGAGACTCCCCTCAAATACCTGGTTGCACCAAGGCATCTTAATTCCTTAAATTGCTTAGATGCACCAAGTTCACATGGTGAGGAAGGAGACCTTGTTCTTACAACTAGACTTGACTCAAACCCAAAACTTGTTACAAGACATGAAAGATGGTTCTTGGAACCTTATTACATCCCAAACTTCTTGACAACACATAAAAAAAAACAAACAATACCTCCAAGAGGCATGGAGACCCCAAGGTGCTCCCAATTACATTATTATTGGTCTTTTTTAGACCTTATTAAGCCTAAATAAGCACAAAACATTCTTATTCCATCCTAGAATTCATTGTCATCATGAAATTTGTTGAACCTTCAAGGACTCTTTTCCCTTTCATTCCAAGGTGTAGGTTCCCCTGCACCATACACCCCCCCATAGGAAAACTCTTGTCCCAAGAGTAAAATCTGGCTCCTTGTCTCCACATCGCTGCTCCATGCATATCCAGACCTGCTACTTGCCTTTTCCTCATACCTGGATCAAAATTTGATATCCTCATAGCCATTATACCTACAAACAAACAAGGGTTAGAAACATAGTGTTCTACCTTATTCTTTGTTCCATCTCCACACTTGTATCCATGCATTTTTGCTTGCATACACTTCCCTCTCTTCACTGTCTCTTCATTGTCATCAGATCTTTGCACCTTTGTTCCTCTTGTTATTTCATCACTGTGATCAGACCTAGTTCACTGTCATTATCCTGTATCACTATTTTATTAGACTCACCAGCCCCTATGCTTGCAAATTTCACATGCTTGTCACCATAGCTCATGCTTATAGGACACACAATGGTCCCCACAGTAAGCTCTTCTTGTTTTCCAAACACTTCGCCCAGTTTTCCATACTTATGCACTATCTTATCATCATTCTCCTTGACTGTATCAGACCTAGATGTGAATTCATCACTCACTCCTTGTAAAACCAAACTCCTTACTATCCTCCCATCATTCACCTTAACTAGAATCAGACTTAGGCAAGAGTGCTTTCTATGCCTTTTGCAAAAACAAACTTTCTACTGTCCTAACACTATTTGTAGGTGCCTTCCATATTGTCACAACACCATCAACCTACTCCAAACCTGCAATCACATCAAACTTACTATTCTCAAGCCTTAAAGGCTCCTTCTTACCAAACATCACCACCTTAGACTCACCCTTATCTTCTCCACTTTTTTTCAAGGGAGTCAACTTAAAACTTATGTCATCCTTCTTGATGGCATATGTGTTCTCCTAGCCATCATATATAGACCTTCTATCAAATTTCCAAGGTCTCCCCAAGAGTCCATGGAAACAATCCATTGGCACAATGTCACATAAGACTTTGTCCTTATACTCCCCAATCTAGAAATCAACATATGCTTGCTCATTCACCACCAAGTTCTTACTATCATTTACCCAAGAAACTCTATAGGGTGCTACATGAGGTATCTTTTCCAAACCCAACTTATCTACCATCTCAATTGAAGCAAGATTATCAGTTGATCTTGAATCCACTACCATCCTACATACTTTATCTTGTACCTTGCAATTGATTTTGAAGAGTGATTTCCTTTGTGGGGGTTCTTCAAGGATTGGTGCCTTGAGCAATGTTCTTCTAATCATCAAACTCTCTCCAACTTTTGATGTAAGGTTCACTATAGGTGAAGTCACACTCTCTTCATCCTCGTGCACTAGT
Source organism: Sequoia sempervirens (assembly GCA_007258455.2). Classification (NCBI taxonomy): domain Eukaryota; kingdom Viridiplantae; phylum Streptophyta; class Pinopsida; order Cupressales; family Cupressaceae; genus Sequoia; species Sequoia sempervirens. The sequence continues at coordinate 4,396 of VDFB02341039.1, read as the reverse complement.
TGATTCCTCCTCTCTCCACCATAAGAGCTTGAGCCTTGCCTTTCAGGGCATTTGAAGGCTGGATGTCCAGGCTGGTTACAAGTGTAGCATCCCCCTGAGAACTAGTAGGAGCCTCTTCCTCCATTAAATATGCCTCTTGAACCTCTCCATCCACCTCTAAAATCAGATTGCTCCTGATCCTTCTTGTCATCCCCTTGATTCTCATTGTTTACCTTTGAATTAGGATTGAATCCTCTTCCTCTAGAAGTGTTGCCTCTTCCTCTTGTTTCCTTCTCTTGTCTCCTCTTTAGTTTCTCTTCTGCTCTCATGGCCATTTGGAAACATTGTTCAACTGACTTAGGTGCCAAAATGCTAATCTCATCTTGGATGTTGTACCTCAAACCATTCAAATACCTAGCAACCATTTCATCCTCATCTTCTTCATGCTTAGTCCTTATACTTAATTTATAAAATTCTTCAGTATATGATTGCACATCCAAATCTTTTTGTCTAAGATTTTGCAATTTCTTAAGCAATTGAACATTGTAATTAGTAGGAAGAAATTTACCTTTCATTCTATCCTTCATCCTTTCCCATCAAATGATCTTTCTCTTTCCTTGTCTCTCCCTTTCCTCCTGCATAAAATTCCACCATACCAAGGCATGTCCCTTCAATCTTGTTTTGGCTCTCTTCACTTTAAGTCCTTCATCAACATCTTCACTATCAAAGTAGTTTTCCATAGCCCCAATCCAATCTAGGAGCTCTTCACTATCAAGTTTTCCTCCATACATAGGAACATCTATTTTTCCATGTCCCTCCTTCTTCACAGCATTCAAAAGCTTGATTGTTCTTGCATCATCAGGGTCCATCTCCTCTTCTTCACCAAGAGCTTCGTCTTCATCTTCATTTTCACTTACATCCTCTTCCACTCTATGCTTTTCCTTCAAAGCAGCCATCTCTCTTTTTAAGGCTTCTATCTCCCTGTCATGTGTGTCAATTTTCCTTGCAACTACACTTCCTTTGGGTGAAATTTTCACAATACTTTTTGAACCTCCCTACAAAACCAAGTCAAAAACAACAATACAAGATCTAATACTAGGCTCTGATACCACTATGATGCAGAGTGGCAGGGGAAGACAATCTCTTAAGAGCTTCTCTCAAATACTCTTAGATAGACTCCTTAATACACCATACAACTAATGAGCAACTTAAGCACTATTTTAACTCCACACACCCAAATGCAATAAGGAGGCTTGGAAATGACTCAGAATCTCTTAACATGGCTAAACTAAGCCAACAAACAAGACTTCTCACTTGGGAACACTCTTTCATCTATCGATGCCATATTAGGCCTTGTAGCCCTTGTAGCACTGTCTAATGGGACAGCCAACATAAAATCCTTCTAATGACTGAAACCAGACCAAAATCACTAGTTTTTGACACTTGATACTATCCTCCACAAACCCTCAAAACCACAAGTTTTGACTCCAAAATAAAAGGCAACAAATGACCTATTTTCTAATGCTACAAGGAGGCCTAAAAGACAATTTTCAATGCAAGTATGGTTACCTTGGCACACCCCAACACCCATAATCCAATGAATACCTTCCTATACCTTCAATAAACTCACTCCAACTAATCCCAAGTGACACAAAACAAAAAAATCACAAATCTTGCCTCAAATAAGATTTTTGCAACAAATTTTGGCTTGTCACATAGAGATGCCAAGCCTAGGGTTGCTCAAAAGTTGAACCAGAACCCCTTCCATCCTCCAAGACCTTAAAGAAAATAAATTACATGATATTCCTTGCCTTCCCACCAAAAATCATACCATGAGCAAGTGGAGAAGACGAGTTAGAAAGCTTTTTAGACCAAACCCAAATTTTGAGGGTTTTCCAGACCACTTTCAGTAAAATGCATATATCTCTTTAAATTCTTAATGAAAAATGTTCAAACCACCGAAAAAAGAAAGGTAGTTCAATCCTCTATCGATCCATTATGGTATTCTTCCTGTACAGTAGGTAATAAGGCCATACCATGCATTTTAGCAACAATTTTACAAACAGAAAATGAAGGAAAACATGGTTTCTTTTTATTCAAACTTTCTCCAAACTTCACCATCAAAATGCCTCAACCAAAAGAGGCCTATTTAAACCTTTGACACCTCTTTCCAATTCCCTCCAACTTATTTTTGAATTAGTTGGACTTTGGAAACAACTAATTTTTTTAAATATTCCAAACTAGACTCCTAATTGCCTAATTAAGGCAATTTATACTACTCCCAAGAATCCCGATTACAATGAGCATTTAAAAGGTGTTAAAACACCACAAAACACAACAAAAACATCATGGTATCTCCCCTCAAATACCTGGTTGCACCAAGGAATCTTAATTCCTTAGCTTTCCTAGATGCACCAAGTTCACATGGTGAGGAAGGAGACCTTGTTCTTTACAAACTGACTTGACTCCAAACCCAAAACTTGTTGCAAATGAAAGATGGTTCTGGGAACCTTATTACATCCCAGCACTTTTGAAAACAAACAAAACAGCACACCTCCTAAGAGGCATGGAGACCCCAAGGTGTCTTTAATTACATTGTGATTGGCCTTTTTAGACCTTATTAAGCCTAAATAAGCACAAACATTCTTGTTCCATCCTAGACTTCATTGTCATCATGAAATTTTTGAACCTTAAAGGACTCTTTTCCCTTTCATTCCTAAGGTGTAGGTGCCCCCCGCACTACTCATTCATAATAGTTGCGATTTAGCAAACTTCTAACCATTTTTCCCTTTTGTTGTTTCTTTAAAATTTGAAGTTAAAGACAAGTTCTAGCATCCTTGTAAAGCCAAATCTGATGAAAAAAAAGGAGTTTTATTTTTCTATTTTAAACTTGCAAAAATTGGTCATTCATTTCCGTAATTTATTAAACTCCATTTGTAGACCCAAAATCCCATGCTTAGTAAATCATAAATGCCACTTGTGATTACTTGTAAAGCATATCAATCAACCAAGCTATTTTTGCAAGCTATGACCTAACACCTGAGAGACCTTGGGGGATTTTCTAAAATTTAGTTGCAAATTTTCACCTTTCAAGAGAGACATCACACTTGTGTGTTGTTTGTGTTGAGAAATGCAAAAATACCCATCAACAATGTCATTTTGGTGGCATCTTCTAGTGACCCTTCACCTACCCAACCTTGGGCATTGGAAATGGGAGGCATATGTGGATGGAATAAATTATTTATAATAAATATATTTCCTTCAAATTTGGGCACTCAAATTGTGAGTTAAAAATATTTGAATTTGAAAGGAATATTGTGGAGATATAGTGGTATGACAAGAATCTCCTATTTTGAGAAAATTGTCATAACATTGTAAGAGCACTTTCTCTTTGTCTTTTCATGAATTTCAAAGCCAATTTGGAGGGAATATGGAGTCTAGGTTGTATCATTTGGGAGGGAAATGATCCAAAATGAAATGAAATTTCATTTCTTGTTGTACAAAAAAATCAAGTATTTTCATTTAGTTTCAAGATTTGGGGAGAGTTGGGCACACATTCTAGGAAATTATTAATGATTTTCAATGCATTTTTTGAGGGTTTTTGAAAAAAAATGTGGGAAGAAGTTTGTGAGGAATTGGAAGGATAAAAACACCTCTATAGAGGTATTCAAGGAGGTTTTTGGTTGCAGGTTTGCGACAACACTAATAAAAGGAAAGAGAAGGCATCAATGTGTGGGAGGTGAGTGCCTAAGTAGTGTATTTACAAAAGAAAGTAAAGAGGTTGCCAAGGAAAGGTAGTTGTGTATGGTTGAGCCGAGAAATGCCTTTGAAGGACATTGATGTAATTTGGTTGTTGATTTTAATGTAAGTGAATAAAGAAAGCTTCATTGCAATTTGAAATGTGTGTGTATTTCCATGAGTATGTTAGCAGAGAGTCTCTACTATATAATTTAGTGTAATTGTTATATTTTGATCTTGTTTTTTGAGAATCTGTGTTGCTAGCAAGAGGGTTCTTGTTATTTACATCATTGGTATTCGAGCAAAAGTTCCTAAGTGTGCAGATAGAGCACCGAACACGAGGCATTTTGCATCAAGACCTAGGGGTAGAATGTGTGTGATTTGTATGTAAATAAATTGCCAAATGTGAAGTAGTCTATACTTGAGAGGTTGAATATTGAGAGTGTGTGGCAAGTGTTTGACAAAATTTCAAAGAATAAAGGTAACAAGTTTTTCATAGTTGTGTATGTAAGTGAACATGATGGAGAAAATATTGTAGAAGCATGCTTTGAGAATAGTATGAAGAAAGATGGTGAGATTATAGTAAAATATGAGGAGGATAGAAGTGTAGCAAAGATTAAAGTGGTTGCAACATTAACAAAAGAGTTTAGTGAAACGGAGGACATTGAAGAAAGGGAAA